>CABHPH010123827.1:31190-46321 GCA_902168325.1 Peromyscus nudipes
GGAGGAAGAAAAGAAAGAAAGAAAGAAAGAAAGAAAGAAAGAAAGAAAGAAAGAAAGAAAGAAAGAAGGAAAAGGGAGACATAACAACAGACAATGCAGAAATCCCTATACTTCAAAAACCTATACTCCACAAAATTGGAAAATCTGAAAAAAAAATAGACAATTTTCTGGATAGATACAACAAACCAAAGTTAAATCAAGACCACATAAACTATATAAATAGGTTAATAATCCTTAAGGAAAGAGAAACAGTCATTAAAAGTCTCCCAAACAAAAAAGGCACAGGACCAGAAGTTTCAGCACAGAATTCTACCAGAATTTCAAAGAAGAGGTAGTTCCAATACTCTTCAAATTGTTCCACTCAATAGAAACAGAAGGAACATTACTAAACTTTTTTATGAGGCTACAGTTTCCCTGATACCCAAACCACACAAAATTGCAACAAAGAAAGAGAATTACAGACCAATCTCTCTCATGAACATTGATGCAAAAATAATAATTAAAATATTGGCAAACATAATCCAAAAACACATCAAAAAATTATCCACCATGACCAAGTAGGCTTCATCCCAGGGATACAAGCATGGTTCAACATATGAAAATCTGTCAATGTAATACACCATATAAACAAATTGGAAGATAAAACCACATGATCATCTCATTAGAGGCTGAAAAAGCCATTGACAAAATCCAACACCCCTTCAAGATAAAGGTCCTAGAGAGATCAGGAATACAAGGAACACACCTAACCATAATAAAGGCAATTTATAGCAATCCAACAGCCAACATCAAATTAAATGGAGAGAACTTATAACGATTCCACTAAAATCAGGAACAAGACAAGGCTGTCCACTCTAACCATATTTATTCAACATAGTACTTGAAGTTCTAGCTAGAGCAATAAGACAACAAAAGGAGATCAAAGGGATAGAAATTGGAAAGGAAAATGTCAAATTTTCACCATTTGCAGATGATATCATAGTGTACATAAATGATTCCAAAAATTCTACCAGGGAATTCCTACAACTGATAATGTGGCAGTAATGTGGCAGGATACAAGATTAACTCAAAAAAAATCAGTAGCCCTCCTATATACAAATGAAAAAGGGGCTGAGAAAGAAATCAGAGAAACATCATCCTTTACAATAGCCACAAATAATATAAAATACCTTCAGGTAGCTCTAACTAAGCCAGTGAAAGACTTGTATGAAAAGAACTTTATGTCTCTGAAGAAAGAAATTGAAGAAGATATCAGATAATGGAAAGATCTCCCAGGCTGATGGATAGGTAGGATGAATATAGTAAAAATGGCAATCTTACCAAAAGCAATCTACAGATTCAATGCAATCCCTATCAAAATCCCAACACAATTCTTCACAGACCTGGAAAGAACAATACTCAAATTCATATGGAAAAACAAAAAACCCAGGATAGCTAAAAGAAACTTGTACAACAAAGCAATCTCTGGAGGCATCATGATCCCTGACTTCAAGCTCTACCATAGAGCTATGGTAATAAAAACAGCTTGGTACCAGTATAAAAACCAACATGTGGACCAATGGAATGAAATTGAAGACCCTGATATTAAACCACACACCTATGGACATATGATTTTTGACAAAAATCAAAACTGTACAATGGAAAAAAGAAAGCATCTTCAACAAATGATACTGGCATAACTGGATGTCAACATGCAGAAGACTGCAAATAGATCCATATCTGTCACCGTGCACAAAACTTAAATCTAAGTGGACCAAAGACCTCAACATAAATCCACTTACTCTGAACCTGATAGAAGAGAAAGTAGGAAGTAGTCTTGAATGCATTGGCACTGGTGGTCACTTCCTAAACATAACACCAGTAGCGTAGACACTGAGAGAAACAGTTAATAAATGGGACCTCCTGAAACTGAGAAGCTTTTGTAGGGCAAAGGACACGGTCAACAAGACAAAACAACAGCCTACAGAATGGGAGAAGATCTTCACCAACCCCACATCTGACAAAGGGCTGATCTCCAAAATATATAAAGAACTCAAAAAGCTAGACTTCAAAATACTGAACAATCCAGTTAAAAAATGGGCTACAGAGCTTAACAGAGAATTCTCAACAGAAGAATCTCAAATGGCTGAAAGACATTTAAGGAATTGCACAACATCCTTAGTCATCAGGGAAATGCAAATCAAAACAACTCTGAGATACCATCTTAGACCTGTCAGAATGGCTAAGATCAAAACCACTGAAGACAGCTTATGTTGGAGAAGATGTGGAGCAAGGGGAACACTCTTCCACTGTTGGTGGGAATGTAAACTTACACAGCTACTCTGTAAATCAGTATGGCAGTTTCTCAGAAAATTGGGAATAAGTCTTCCTCAAGACTCAGCTATACCACTCTTGGGCATATACCCAAGGAATGTTCAATCTTACCATAAGGACCCATGCTCAACTATGTTCATACCAGCATTATTTGTAGTAGCAAGCACCTGGAAACAAACTAGATGCCCCTCAACTGAAGAATGGATAAATAAAATGTGGCACATATATACAATGGAGTACTACTCAGCAGTAAAAGCAATGATATCATGAAACTTGCAGGCAAATGGATGGAACTAGAAAATATCATCCTGAGTGAGGTAACTCAAACCCAGAAGGACTCACTCATAGTATGTACTCACTCATAAGTTGATACTAGATGTGAGGAAAGGGATGGCCAGACGGCAACCCACAGCTCCAGAGAGGCTAGCTAACAGGGAAAGACCCTAGAAGGGACACATGGATGACCCTGTGAAGAAGTGGATGAGATCTACATGAGAGGACTGGGTGTGGGGCAGTGGCAGAGGGCAAGGAGTGGTGGATGAGAACATAGGGAAATGGGAGTGTCCAGCTGGAACAGGGACAGAGTGGGAGGGCAGGGAGGGAGATACCATGATAGATGAGGGCATCATGGGAATAGGAAGAGGCAGGGTGCTGGGGAGGCTCTCAGGAATCCACAAGGATGATCCCACCTTGGTCTCCTGGCAGTGGTCCAGAGGGTGCCTGGACTGGTCTACTCTGGTAACCAGTCTAACAAATAACCTAGCTGTCATCATACAGCCTTTGTCCAGTGACTGATGGAGGAAGGTGCAAAGATCCATGGCCAGGCACCAGGCTGAGCTCCAGGAATCCAATTGATGAGAGAGAGGAGGGAAACTGCAGGTGAGTAATGTCGAGATCATGATGGGAGGACATGCAGAGATGACTAGCCACACTACTGGAAGCCCATGAACTGTGGACTGGCTGCTGTGGAGCCCCCATGGGACTGGACTAGGCCCTCTGGATATGGAAAACAGTTGTTTGGCTCGAACTGTTTGGGGGACACCCAGGCAGGGGGATCAGGATCTGTCCTTGGTGCATGGGCAGGCTTCTAGGAAACCGGTGCCTGTGGTGTGATGCCTTGCACACCCTTAGTGCAGTGGGAAGGGGCTTGGACCTGCCTAGGCTCAGTGTGCCAGACTCTGCTGACTCCCTATGGGAGACCTTGATTTGGGGGATGTGGGGATGTGGAGTGGCTTGGGAGAGAGGGATGCGGGCTGGGAGGAGAGAGGAGACAGGATCTGTGGGTGGTATGTGGAGTGAGTAGAAAATTTCTTAATAAAGAAAAATTTAAAAAAAGAAAAGAAAATGTAGTACGTATATACAATGGAGTACTACTGAGCAGAGATAAACAATGACATGATGAAATTTGCAGGCAAATGGATGGAACTAGAAAATATCATCCTTAGTGAGGTAACCCAGACTCAGAAGGACAAACATGGCATGTACTCACTCATTAGTGGATACTAGATATAAAGCAAAGGATAACCAGACTGCAACTCACAGCTCCAGGGAGTCTAGCTAGTAAGGAGGACCCTAGGAAGGTCGCATAGGTTGCCCAGTGATGGAGAAATGGATGAGATCTACATGAGTAAACTGGTGGTGAAGGGGAGTAATGAAGGGCAAGGGACAGGGGATGAGAGCTTAGGGGAGCAGGAGGTTCGAGCTGGAACAGGAAAAGAGTGGGAGAGCAAGGAAAGGGATACCATGATAAATGAAGACACCATGGGAATAAGGAAAACAGAGTGCTGGAGGCTTCCCTGGCATCTACAGGGATGACTCCACCATAGACTACTGGCAGTGGTCGAACGGGTGGCTGAGCTGGCATACTCTGGTGATTGCATGGCTGAATACCCTGACTGTCATCATGTAGCCCTCATCCAGGGACTGATGGAGACAGATTCGGAGATCCATGGCCGGGTCCCAGTCAGAGCTCCAGAGTCCAGCTGATGGGGGAGAGGAGGAATTCTGTAAGCAAGGGATATTGGGACCATGACTGGAAAAAGTACAGATACAATTAGCCAAACTAGTGGAAACACATGAACTGTGGACCAATAGCTGAGGAGGTCCCATGGTACTGGACTGGGCCCTCTGGGTGGGTGAGACAGTTGTTTGACTTGAACTGTATAGGGGGTCCCCAGGCAGTGGGATCGGAACCTGTCAATAGTGCCTGAGCTGGCTTTTTGGAACCTAGTGCCTATGGTGGGACACTTTGCACAGCCTTGGTGCAGGGAGGAGGGGCTTGGACCTGCCTCAACTGAATGTGCCAGGCTCTGCTGACTCCCCAAGGAAGACCTTGCCTTGGAGGAGGTGGGAATGTGGGTGGTTGGGGCAGAAGGCTGGGGGCAGAAGGAGGAAGGACAGGGGAATTTGTGGTTGGTATGTAAAATGAATAGAAAAATCTCTTAATAAAAACAAAATTTATTTTTCAAAAAAGGTCGAGAAAAGTTGTGCAAGAGAGATTCTTCCATCTATTGAGTATGAGTGGAAATTGGAGGAACTTGAGAAGGTAGAAAGAGATGTTATGAGAATCTGAGAACCGCAATGGGACCACAGATATGGTACAGGGTCCTAGACTTCTTACAGAGGGGATCTAAGTAATCTAGAGTGGAAAGCATATGGCAGACCAAAGTATAAATTTGATACCCAGTACTTTTTGTCAATGTGCCAGCAGGGAATTCTCAAGTAAACTTGAAATGGGAATTTGAGGAATGTGGATTAGAGAAGATTGAAAGAAGGGGTTTGTGTCCCCAGTAGTGCAGTGAGCTGTGTTTTTAATGTATCTAGGACAGTGGCATGAGGATGTTTGGGAACCTAAGTGAGTGGGTATTTGGGGAGTACTGAGTACAAGGGCATGAGAGGCTAAGAGAAGATGCAGTATAAATGTATCAGTTGGGACTGAGCTCTACACTGCATTTTGATTGGTCATGACTTTTTGTATTGGTCTGTATTTGTTGCAAACAGAAGTTTTCTTGATGATGCATGATGATTAGACTTCTCTGGGAGGATAAGCAAAAAAACTTGGAATGTTTAGGGACTATGCTGATGCAGTAAAGCAGTGTTTTTTTGTAGTTTCTCCTCCAAGTTTCAAGACTTCATTAGCCCTGGATATTTGACTAGGGTTCCAGTATTTGGCAAGACTTCCCTCTTGCTGTTCTGATCTTAAATACTATGATAGAGCTAATAACACCATTTTTGAAAGCTCAAAGGCTGAGGTATAGAGATATAAATAGTGACAGTTACTAGGACAAAAGATATACACTAGTGAGAGTCTTACAATTTAATAAATATTTGTTCTCGCATAACCATGAAAAGCTGAAAGAACTTAGTATTTCTTGATAGATCCTGTATATTTTATAAAATGGTGATAAATTATCCATAAATGTATAGTATAAAACTGAAGGCTTTAATTAATGTATGATTTTAATTGGAAGAATATATATCAATGTAAAAAATGGAGAATTGATAGATGTGACTAGAGAAAATGTGTAACTGTATATATTAAGTTTAAATGTGTCTAGTCAGTTAGACTTCAAAGAGCCAGATGTGGCACATTATATTACATTTGAATAGGGACTACATGTAGCTAACTCTAAGATGGTTGTTCTGATTGACTGACATTTGACATTGGTTGTTAAATTATAGTCCTAAAAGTTCCTATGTACTAATAGCATGCAACACAATTGTGTAGAAGAATTTCCAAATGGTCTTATTAAATAAAAAACATGGAGCCAAATATAGGGGTGAAAGCCTTAGAAGTCAGGGAAATAGGAATAGCCACCAGCCAACCTTACCTCACCAGCTGTAGCAGCTTCCAAATGCGAGCTACTTTCTGTCTACCCATGCCTTTATATGCCTTGCTTTTCTGCCTTCTCATTGGCTCTTAGCCAAGCTACCTCACTTCCTTGTCACTGCCTGTCTCTACAGACCTCCAGATCCCTATGATTGGTACTGGGATTAAAGGCATGTGTCACCATGCTTGGCCCTGTTCCCTAGTATGGCCTTGAACACACAGAGACCCTGCCTGCTAAGTGATAGGATTAAGGGCATGTGCTACCATTGCCTGACTTTTGTGTTTACTTAAAATACTTTACTATTTCCTCTGATCTCCAGGCAAACTTTATTAATATACAAATAAAATATCACCACAACATTGTGCAAAACAGATTGGTACACTATTAACTTTTTAAAAAATCATAATTTTTTCCCTTTCATTTTTTTTATTTTATTTATTTTTTCTTCACTCATATATGACATCCCAACCACTGTTTCCCCTCCCTCCTCTCTTCCCAATCATTCTGCCCCACTTCCCCTCTCCCCCAGATTTACTCCTCGTCCATTTACCTTCAGAAAAGAGCAGTCCTCCAAGGCATGTCAACCAAACAAGGTATAACAAGTTACAATAAGACTAGGTACATACACTGGATGAGGTATGAAAGCTTGATGAGGTACCCCAGTAGGAGGAAAGGGTCCCAAAAGCAGACAAAAGAGTCAGAGACTACCTCCATCCCACTGTTAGGAGTCCCACAAAAACACCAAGCTACACCACCATAACATGTATGCAGAGTATCTAGGTTAGACACATAAATTTTTATAATCTGGTTTTCTTCAATATAAACACAGAAACCAAATGAAAACATTATGTACTGAAATATCTTAAGGGTTTAACAAAAACATTCATATATATATATATACATATATATAGTAGTGAAAAGTAATATAAAATTAAAATCTACATACAGATTTTTGAACTTTTATCACAAGTGATGAAAGGACATGTGACATTTTACTAAGATCCACTTTGTACGTTGAAAAAAAATAGAATGCAAGTGAAAGTGAGAATACATGTAGAGGCAAAAACAAATAAAATAAATAGCATGAAAATTAACAGCCGCCAGGTGGTGGTAGTGCACGCCTTTAATACCAGCACTCAGGAGGAAGATCCAGGCGGATCTCTGTGAGTTTGAGGCCAGCCTGGTCTACAAAGTGAGTTCCAGGAAAGGTGCAAAGCTACACAGAGAACCCTGTCTCAAAAAAAACATAAAAAAAGAAAAGAAAATTGATAGCCAATATCATAGGAGCATACAAAACTGCAACATATTTTGGACCTGATATGACACACTGTTATTTGCATAACCTTGATGCATAGAAATTATTTTGTTTATGCAATTATTTTATGGAATCCTGCTGATCAGCCAGGCTACATACTTAGACATTAACACACATCCACACACAAACACACACAAACAGGCTCACACGCATACACACACACATATACACATACACATGTACACCATGGATTTCAAATATGAAAAAAACACTGATAGTTTATGTAAAAAAAAACTGTATTATGATTAGATGAAGAAATAGTAACCTAGGGAGTCAAACCCATATTGTAGCTGTGTAGCAAAGATAGCCTCCTACTTTTCATACAGAGCAAATAATATAGCTAATTCTCTTGGTACTCTTGGTTTCTCATTGAAGTCCAGAGTAACTCAGGATAATAGGAACTTTGAAACCATATTCACATGAGCTCTATTTTATATCCTAAATAATTAATAGAATCTCCTCTTTGTATCTTTTCAGGAGCAATTTGTAATCCCCAGCAAGGCAAAATTTTCTTTACTTCTTCAAACATTCTTTCTAAAATACCTGCATTTGAGTCAGCTAGTAAAATATCATCCATATAATGATAAATTATAGATTTAGGAAATTTTTTACGTACCACTTCCAATGGTTGTTGTACAAAATATTGGCACAGAGTTGGGCTATTCAACATTCCCTGTGGGAGGACCCTCCATTGAAATCTCTTAACCGGTTGAGAATTGTTATAAGTAGGCACTGTGAAAGCAAATCTTTCTCTGTCTTTTTCTTGTAAGGGTATTGAAAAGAAAGAGTCTTTTAAATCAATAACTATGAGAGGCCATCCTTTTGGTAACAGAGTAGGCAAAGGAATTCCAGATTGTAGAGAGCCCATTGGCTGAATTACTTTGTTAATTGCTCTAAGGTCTGTTACCATTCTCCATTTACCAGATTTCTTTTTAATAACAAATACACGAGAATTCCAAGGGCTGGTTGATTTTTCAATATGCTGAGCATTTAACTGCTCTTCTACCAGCTCTTCTAAAGCCTGGAGTTTCTCTGTTGTTAAAGGCCATTGCTGAACCCATACAGGCTTGTCTGTTGACCATTTTAATGGTATAGCTGTTGGTGTTTTTGGAAGATTATCAGTTATTGTGCCCTGTTTTTTTATAACATGGATGGCTGGTGACCAGTCATTAGAATAATATCTTCTAATATTTCTCTCAGAAACATGTACTAGTTTATGATTTGTTTCTGAGATTGGAGGGATGTTTATCTGAGTATTCCATTGTTGTAACAAGTCTCGACCCCACAGGTTCATGGCTATGTTAGCCACATATGGTTTTAATTTTGCTCTCTGTCCTTCTGGACCTATACATTCTAGCCATGTTGCACTCTGTTTCACTCGAGATAATGTCCAAATTCCTAACAGTTGAACGTTTACCTCTTGAAGAGGCCAAGTTGGATGCCAAAATTCTGGTGCAATTATGGTAATGTCCGCACCTATGTCTACCAGACCAGACAACAAAACACCGTTTATTTTTATTGTTAGTTTTGGTCTTTGTTCATTAATAGAAGTTTGCCAAAAAAATTTCTTTATGTTTTTTCCTGAATTTCCTATTCTATCTGTTTCATCATCCCGACCAACATGATTTATTCCAATAGGCATTTGGTTATTTACTCGCTTAGAGCAGGGATTTCCTCTACAATTGCTGGAAAGGTTTGAACTGGATTTACTGTGGGGGCCTGCCTGAGGCCCCTCTGGGAGTTTCCTGAAGCCCGAGGCAAAGGCTTACCCTGTCTGTCCCTTGTTGATCTACACTCGTTTGTCCAGTGTTTTCCCTTTCCACACCTTCTGCATACTCCAGAAGGAAGGGGCATTCTGTTGCCAGTGTTCTTTGAAGAAACATTATTTCTAGGAATGACCTGTTTACAGTACTTTTTTAAATGTCCTTGATTTCCACATCCAAAACATCTAACATTTCTTAAACCCTTTGACATTGCTTCTCCTACCCACATATCATCCTGGTCATGAGCCTCAACATTAACCGTGTCTCTAATCCAATCTTCCAAAGGTGCAGATCTTGCCTTTAACGGCCTGGTTATTCTTTTGAATGCTGCATTTGCATTCTCAAAGGCCAAAGATTCAATTATTACTGACTAGCCTCTGAATTCGGAACCATTCTCTGTACTGCTGATGTCAATCTTTGTAAAAAATTTGTGAAAGATTCTTTTGGGCCCTGTATAACCTTTGTGAATGACTCAGTTTTTTTTCCTGATTCCTCAACTCTGTCCCATGCATTCACAGCTGCCGTTCGACACAGAATTAAGGTTTGAACATCATATAAGAATTGTGTTTGTACTGAAGCATATTGGCCTTCTCCAATAAGCTGATCCTGGCAGACTTGTATTCCTTTATCCCTCCATTGTCTTTCTACATTTTTAGCCTCATCTTTAAACCACATTTTAAACTAGAGATTTTGTCCGGGTTCAAGAACAGCCTGTGCCTGTTATACTGGGAGGTATAACAGTTATGGAGATTGCTGTATGCTATTAATAATGAGTTATTTTTTATATATTAAGAAAGGGGGACCTGTGGGAGCCCATTTTCAGGTTCCTTGTGGCTTTACGCAACAGGTCTGAATAGAGAGGATGATTGGACCACGGGCCTGAGTGCAGGTGTCTGAGATGGTCTGCACTTGGCTGTGCTGGAGGGAGGTCTTTTGCTCCACCCCTTGGCATCTCTATAAATACCCTGGAGCAGAGACAGTCAGGGCCCATTGGAATAGGTTCCAGGCCCTCTGGAGGCTATTCTTTATTTTCTATCTGTTTATCTCCACAATTTAAATCCTTCTATCTAATATTTCCTGCTGCTCGCACTCAAGAAAACTCTGGGGAGCTGTGGTGGGAAAATGCCCTGCACCTGTGCCAATATTTTCTGCAAAAAAACATTGGAAATAAATTATGTGAAATTTCCACAGTCCATAATTTATCATTATATGGATGATATCTTATTAACTGATCCAAAGTTAGGTACCTGGAAAACATGTTTGAAGAAATAAATTTCTACCTTGCTGGGGACTACAAATTGCTTGTGAAAAAATACAAAGAAGAGATTCTGTCCCCTAGACATGAAAAGGAAATATACCTATGAATTATCAACAACCTACTTGCCTGATCAAGACTATCATGACAACACCAGTTGACATGCCAAAGCAGACAGCAGAAATTCTACAAGGTCCCACCTCTTACACCTCATTACATCCCACATGTATGTCCACATAACAATAATAATTAAAGTAAAGGTTGTGAATTTAGAAAGGAGGATGGAAGAGGAGGAAAGGAAGGGGAAAGAGTGATGGATATACAACATTCCTGTATGAAATTCTCAAAAATACTATTAAAAATTAAAATTAAACATACCAAAGTCCTGCTTTTATGCTTCCTCTCTCTGGTGGTTTTTCCTTTATTATTGCTAGTAAAATAATGCAAGGTTCCATATTCCATCAGTGCTGCAAACACAAAAATAAAACAAACAGAGACAAAGAGATCCATTGCTGTCACGTAAGAAACCTTAGGTAAAGATTTCCTGGCAATTGTACTGAGGGTTGTCATGGTCAAAACCGTAGTGATACCTGTGAAGAAAGGGAAAAATAATAGATGATTAAAAGTAATTTAGCAGAACATTTTTATTCTTTTGTCTAATTTAACAATATTGTCAGCTGAAATACACAATGGAAACAAAAGGATATGATTGCCAGAAAGAATTGCTAGTAACCATGGCTACATTATGTTCACTGTGTTCTTTGTGTAGGAAAGTTTAATGATTCGAATTACTATAGATTTCAGGTTAGATCCTAATATTCACTCTTCCCTTCCTCCTTAGTCAAAAAAATAAATATTTTTAGTTGACAGGAGGTTTTCTTAAAGAACAATTTCATTGGCCACTTCCTCTGCAGCAGAGTGTGATCACAGGTTATGATCTTGCCAGGGGAACTAAGCCAGGAATTAATGTTTAGAAGACTCAACAGTGCTTTAGATGCCTTGCTTCTTTTCCCTTCATCTTTGGTCTACTGCAATACCATGAACAAAAGCCAGTAGCCACCTTAAACTATGAGATGACCACAGGAATTCAAGTCACCCACAACGCATTTGAAAACCGGATGTCCCTGAATCCCTCTTGCCACAGTGTACACTACCACAGGAAGCCACCACTTTTGGACTTGTGCAGTAAGAACAAGTACTTTTCAACTTATTTGAAACAACAGTTACTGGAGGGGTTTTTGTTGTTGTTTTTGGGTTTTTTGTTTGTTTGTTTGTTTTTTGCTTTACCTTACACAGTCAAAGTAACTTAAACTAATATACTATTGTAATATTTTCTTACGTGATAATTTGAACTTTACATATTTTAGATACAATTATAATTGCATTGTGATTCAATCTTTACACAGAAAATGAATCAATTAATTAATAAGCTTTCCTTGTGTAATACTATAAAGATAATAGATTGTCATTTTCTTAAAACACATATAAAATCAGTCCTTTATTTTCTTGTCTAATGTGATGACTAAAACACACTATTTTAGGAAGATCATAATCTATTTTTCAAACTATGAATTAGAAATTACTCTTTTAATCATTGCTATTGTACAGGAAACTCTAAAAGTAACAGATTAATTCCACTGTTTTTGATGTTATAGAAACCAGGAAGCTCCTGTTCCACCCAGATATCTGTCTTTTGGAACAGCTGGGCATCAGTCTGTAATTCCAGTATTAACAAATAAGTGAATGTTCATGACTTGTGGTCCTGTTAGAGCATAATCAATTTTTGTTTTAAAGCAATTAAAATATTTATTAAACGAGATTCAGATAAAAAAGAAGAGATTCTATTATTTACTTAGGATATAAGATAGAGCTATAAAAAATTAGACCCCAAATGGTACAACTCCAGAGAGATCGACTGCAGACTCTTGATGATTTCAAAAATTGTTAGGAAGCATTTCCAACTTACAGGCTATCATTGGAATAACTAAAGATTGACTAGTAAATTTGGCTAATACCCTAAAAGGGAACAAGGACTTAAATAGTCCAAGAGAATTATCAGCTGAAGCTGAGAAGGAGTTGGCTCTAGTAGAAAAGAAAATATGAGGAATGCACATGGATTGTGTGAATACAGAACTTAAGTGCATTCTGGTCATGCTCCTCTCCAGACACTCCCCCACAGGGATTTTGATGGAGAAGAAAGATATTATATTAGAATGGATATTTCTATCATGTAAACCAAGAAGTTATGGCAAGAAGTTAAAGACTTATATGGAAAAGATCTCTGATTTTATTTTATTTTATTTTATTTTATTTTATTATTTTATTTTATTTTATTTTATTTTAAAGAGTAAGATTTATTGAGCTCATACTTAGAAAAATCCTTCTTCATAGAATATCCACTGACAACACACTTCTTTAGATTTACATTGAAGCAGAGGATTTTACTATTCCCAAATTTATATCTACATTTTGGACACTGTTACATGCTGTGGGATGGTCTGTATGTCAAATTGCTCTCATTGGTCAATAAATAAAACACTGATTGGCCAGTGGCAAGGCAGGAAGTAGGTGGGACAAGGAGAGAGGAGAATTCTGGGAAGTGGAAGGCTGAGGGGAGTCACTGCCAGCCGCTGCCATGACAAGAAACATGTAAAGATGCCGGTAAGCCACAAGCCACATGGCAAGGTATAGATTTATAGAAATGGATTAATTTAAGCTATAAGAACAGTTAGCAAGAAGCCTGCCACAGCCATACAGTTTGTAAGCAATATAAGTCTCTGTGTTTACTTGGTTGGGTCTGAGCGGCTGTGGGACTGGCCAGTGACAAAGATTTGTTCTGACTGTGGGCCAGGCAGGACCAAAAACACTCTAGCTACAGTTACATATTAAAAGAGATATGAATTCTGTTTGACAAAAATAAAGTTTAAAAACAACCAAGACAAATCAACAATGACAAGTCAAGAAAGTTAATATACTTTCATTTCACTTGAGTGACAAATCCCCTGAGAGTTTCCAACATCAAGCAATGCCTTTGATTTTGGCTTCTTCCACAGTCCAAGGCAAATTGTCTCTTTTATTAAGATTGAAGTTAAATCAGAACAGATTTATTTTATCATTTCCTTCATCCTTATTCTTACACTTCTGCAGGACAGGAATACTCCATGGACATTCCCTGTGTTCTTGCTGGAGTAAAAGAATATATACACACTAAATGCAAGAGAAAGGAGGTTTACAGCAGTCAGGATGCAAAAAAAAATGAAAAAATATAAAATTTACAGAAGAATAAATTTCCATTTCTGCAAAGTTTTTTTGGAACACTGAAATGGGTCTGCCTTCATTGATCATCCAATGACTGAGGGAACTGGATGCAGAGATCCACGGCCAGGCCCCAGGTGGAGCTCCGGGAGTCCAATTGGTGAGAAAGAGGAGGGTTTATATGAGCAAGAATTGTTGAGACCAAGGTTGGATAAAGCACAGGGACAAATAGCCAAACTAATGGAAACACATAAACTATGAACCAATGGCTCAGGGGCCCCCAACTGGATCAGGCCCTCTGAATAGGTGAGACAGTTGATTGGCTTGATCTGTTTGGGAAGCATCCAGGCAGTGGGACCTGGTCCTGTGCTCAGTGCATGAGTTGGCTGTTTGAAACTTGGGGCTTATGCAGGGACGCTTGGTTCAGCCTGGGAGGAGGGGACTGGACCTGCTTGGACTGAGTCTACCAGGTTGATCTCAATCCTCGGGGGAGTCTTTGCCCTGGAGGAGATGGGAATGGGGATGGGCTGGGGGGAGGGGGAGGGGGACAGGAGGGAGAAGAACAAGGGACTCCACAGTTGATATGTAGAAATAAATTATATTGTAAAATAAAAAGAAAAAAAGAACATGTCTGGAAAAGTGACTGGATGGCTCCTGAGAATTGATTTGATTTTAAAAGGAAAGCTAAGACTTCACTAGTTGACAGAAATGGACCAGGCAGAAATTGCAGTACTTTTAACTAATGAGGAAATTTGCTCATTATACAAAGATAATGAATACTGGCAAAGATCCTGCAGTAACTTTTAAGAGAGATTAACAACTGTTATCCCAAAAGTGTGAGAATAGAATTCATAAAGAAGACTGAATGGGTCCTTCCTCACATTGTACAGTAAAAGTCCATTTCTGGAGTCCCCGGATTCTATACTGATGTAAATAAATCAGAGAAAGCAGGATACAAATCAGGAAACTTAAGTAAAGTCATTCAAAGTCCATACAATTCTTTACAAAAGGCAGAACTATATGTCATTCTTATGGTACTAATGGACTTCATGGACCCCTCAATATTGTCACTGACTCTCAATATGCAGAGAAAGTTGTTTTACATATTGAAACTGCTAAATTTATTCCTGATAATACAGAATTAACTTCACTATTCATACAATTACAGGAAGTCATCAGAAATAGGGAACATCCTATAACACATACCAGATCCCATACAGGTCTGCCAAGACCTCTAGCACAAGGAAACAATAGGATTGTTCAGTTATTAATAGATAATGTGCAAGAAGCCTCAGAATTTCGTAAGAAAGACCACATAAATAGCAAGGGTTCAAAGAAGGATTTCTCCATCCTTCCAATGTACAAGGAAATTGTAAAAAAAAAAAAAAAAAAAAAAAAAA
>CABHPH010123828.1:0-15067 GCA_902168325.1 Peromyscus nudipes
TATTGTAATACACAAAAAGCTATCTCATTTTATTTGAGATGTATGCTGGAGCATTGTCAATCTTAATTTGTACAGCTATTCCCATGAGATCCATAACTTCTAATAGGTGTGTAATCACATAGTCAGTTTTTTCAGAACTCATAGGAGTTGCCCATTTAAATCCTGAATAGATGTCAATGGTATGGTGTACATATTTTAATCTTCCAAATTCTGCAAAATGAAACACATCCATCTGCCAAATTTAATTTCTCTGTATACCTTTTGGATTGCTTCCTTGCAGGTAATGGAGTTTGGTTATAGAAGGAACAAGTAGGACTTTTTTTTTTTCAATTTCCTTAGCTTGTTGCCAAGGGATGGAGAAATCCTTCTTCAAACTCTTGCTATTTACATGTTGTTTCTTATGAAATTCTGAGGCTTCCAACACATTACCTATTAATAACTGATCAATCTCATCATTACCTTGTGCTAGAGGACCTGACAGACTCATATGGGATCTGATGTGTGATGTATTATCAGGAATAAATTCAGCAGTTTCAATATGTAAAACAACTCTCTGTATATTGAGAGTCAGTGACTGTATTGAGGGGCGCCATGAAGTCCATTAGTACTGTAATAATGGCATTCAGTTCTGCCTTTTGTACAGAATTGTAGGGACTTTGAACCGCTTTACTTAAATCTTCTGATTTATATCCTGCCTTTCCTGATTTATTTGCATCAGTATAGAATGTGGGGACTCCAGAGATTGGCTTTTGTCATACAATGTGAGGAAGGACCCATTAAGTTCTTTTTATGAATTCTATTCTCTTACTTTTGGGATAACAATTGTTAATCTCTCCCAAAAATTTACTGCAGGCTATTTGCCAGTATTCATTATATTTCTATAAAGAGGAAATCTCCTCATTAGTTAAGGGTACTACAATTTCTGCTGGGCCCATTCTTGTCAATTGATGAAGTCTTAATTTTCTTTTTAGAATCAAATCAGAGATCTTTTCCACATAAGTTTTTAATTTCTTACTTGGTTTACATGCTAGAAATATCCATTCCAATATAATATCTTCTCTTTGCATCACAATCCCTGTGGAGGATTTTCTAGAAGGGAATATGACTAGAATGCAGTTAAATTCTGGATTCACATGATCCACATGTGCTTCTCATATTTTCTATTAGAGCCAATTCCTTCTCATCTTCAACTGATACTTCTCTTGGAATATTTAAGTCCTTGTCCCCTTTTTGGGTGTTAGCCAAATTTACTAGTCAGTTTTTAGATATTTCAATGACAGCTTGTAAGTTGGAAATGCTTCTTAACAATTTTTGAAAATCATTAAGAGTCTGCAATCAATCTCTCCTGAGTTGTACCTTGTGGGGTCTAATTTTTTTTGGAGATCTACCTTATATTCTAGGTAATTAATAAAATTTCCTCTTTGTATCTTTTCAGAAGCAATTTGTAGTCCCCACAGGGGCAAAAATTTCTTTACTTCTTCAAACATGCTTTCTAAGGTACCTAACTTTGGATCAGCTAATAAGATATCATCCATATAATGATAAATTATAGATTGTGGAAATTTTGCATGGATTATTTCCAGTGGTTTTTGCACAAAATATTGGCACAGGCTATTTAACATTCCTTGTGGGAGGACCTTCCATTGATATCTCTTGACTCACTGGAAATTACTATAATTAGGTATTGTGAAGATAAATTTTTCTCTATCCTTTTCTTGTAAAGGTATGGTAGTAAAGAAACAGTCTTTTAAGTCAATAACTATAATAGGCCATTCTTTGGGTAACAGAGGGGACAAGGGCATCCCAGTCTGTAGGAAGCCCATAGGCTGAATTGCTTTATTAATGACTCTCAGTTCTGTCAGCGTTCTCCAGTCACCAGACTTCTTTTTAATAACAAGTACAGGAGAATTCCAAGAGCTGGTAGATTCTTCAACTCTTTAACTGCTCTTGCAAAAGTTGTTCTAAAGCTTGTAGTTTCTCTTTTGTCATAGGCCATTGTCCAACCCAGGCAGATTTTTCAGTTAGCCATTTTAAAGGTAGGGCTTTCAGTACTTCTGAGAGTTCAATGGCAGTTGTATTCTGTTTGTGTACAGCCTGAACAGTTGGTGGCTTCTTTTTATATCTTTTAATGTTATTCCCAGAAACATAAATTGGTCTGTATTCCATTCCTGTGACTGGAGGAATTTTAATCAGGATATTCCACTGCTGTAACAAATCTTGGTCCCAAAGATTCACTGCTACATTTGCCACATATGGCTTTAACCTTCCTTTCTGTCCTTCTGGCCCTATGTACTCAACCCATCTTGAACTTTGTTTTACCTGAGATAGGGTTCCAGTCCCTAGAAATTGGACATCTACCTCTTGAAGAGGCCATTCAGATGCTATGTAATTGGTGTAATTTTGGTGTAATTACAGTTACATCCATACTTGTGTCTACCAGGCCCTCTAGAACAATGCCATTAATTCATACTCTAAGCTTTGGTCTTTGTTCATTTTTGGAAGTCTGCCAAAATATTCATTTTATGATGTTTTTTGGAGTTTTTTCATCTATCAGAACTGTTCTATCATCTAGTGAAGTATTATTCTTTACATTAGACACTGGTAGATTTAATAGTCTACCAGTAATAGGTTATTTAATAGTCCTGGAGAGAAATTTCCTCCACAGTGCCTGGAAATATTCGGACCACATTTGATTTGGGGGGCCTGCAAGAGGCTCCCCAAGGCATTTCTTTCTAGTAAAGGGTTGCCTCATATTTCTATTGTTGATGTGCATTCATTGGTCCATTGTTGGAATTTGCCACATCTGCATAATCCAGAAGGTTGAAGTCTCCTGTTTGGTTTATTTCTACAAGAAGTGTAGCTTCTAGGAGCACCCTGTTTACAATTTCTTCTCATATGACCTGGTGTACCACAGTTAAAACATTTGGTAACTCAAGGCCTCCTTACATTTCTGGAAATCGTCTTTCCTATCCAAGCCTTATTACCATAGTTAAGAGATTCAACACTGTTTGTTTATTGAATACATTTCTCCAACAGGGCTGACCTGACCTTTAAAGGTGTAAGGATTCTTTTACATTCTGTATTAGCATTGTTAAAAGCCAAGGATTGAGTTAATACTTGTCTTAGTTCTTGGTCTGATACTGTCTTGTTTATAACCATGGTCAGCCTTTGTACAAAATCAGTAAATGGTGCTTATGGTCCTTGGAAAATCTTTATATATAGCTCAGTTAGATTCCCTGGTTCTGGAATATTTTCCAAAGCAGTTAAAGCTGCTGCATGGCATAGGGATATTGTATGCTCATCAAAAGTAGCTTGTACATTTCTATCAGCAAAATAGCCCTCACCAAGAATTTGATCTTGGGAAATCTCAAAACCTCTGATCTTAGCCTGCTGTTTTAGGATCCTTGCTTCCTCTCTCAACCAGCTTTTCCATTGTAACTGCTGGCTATATTCTAGAACAGCTGAGATTAACTGATTCCAGTCATCTGTTATGATTCCATTTGTAGAAGGCCACATATTTAACATCTGTTTTACATATGTTGAGTGTATACCAAGGTGACCACTGCTTCCTTAATGTTTTTTTAAAAATCTCTCATATGAATAGATTGCAAGATATATTCCACATATGGCTCAGGTTGTTTATCATCTGTTGATTTCTCACGGATGGTGACAGGATAAGCCATTGTATAAGAGCTACCTGGCAATGTTATGACTTGTATGGCCTTGCCCTTCTGCTTATTATTTTCTTTGTTATCTTTACTGAGAGATTCCTCCAGAGCTTGAAATCCAGTAACTACTGCCTGTTGTAACATTTGCACCTCCTCTGTTGTAAAGAGTTCTAAAGATTTAATGGAATCATAAGATTTTTTATGTTCTTTTGAAGCATATGATTCCATAGACTTTATTTTATCAATTAGCAATGATCTTTCCTCATTATGAATTATCTGGATAGCATTGACATTGCTCTGAAGAGTTATTGTTTTATCCATTAAGTATTCATATTTATTATCAATAGAATTAAATCTGGTTGTACAGTTATTATTAATGGACTGAAGTTCTTGTGGTAAGTTAGCAGATTCCACAGAAAGAATCCATTTATTTAAGTCTTCAATCAGTCCCATTAATGTCTCATGTTTGCTGTTATTATTGAGTCAGTTCTTTAATGATATGATGTGAATGACTATGATAACTGTCATTGTAGTGAGCACTATATATGTCCCAGGAAGACTGTGTATGTCTTGTAAAATTTCATTCTTAATACAAACAAAAAGATTTTTAAATTCCTGAGAAGTAACATTTTCTGCCATTTTTAAAGAAATATTCAAAATTTGTAAAGAAAAAATTTATTAATTTGTTTATTTATTAATCAGTTTTAAGGTGTGAAATTATCGAGTAATTTTACCTTAGATGAAATCCTTAAGAGCTGGCATCTCAGTTCTTGTGATGATGTTTTGGGTGTAATAGCGATGTTCAGCCAGCAGGTTTCGCAGGTGTAGCTCTAAAGCTACAAGGTCCTGAAGCATGTTCTGAAGACCTTGACCTGTATTGGGCCTAAAGAGCTACCGAGCAAATCCTACTGGCATGTGCAGCCACAACTGGCTGTGCATGTATGAGATGGGGGATGCATCTGTGGGCTGGACTCAGCCGAGTCAGGCGGGCTCCTGCGGTGCGGTGGCACAGACCGGACTCAGTCGAATCGGGCACAGTAGGGAAGACTGTGAGTGGTGAATGGAGCCACAGGGTGTAAGCTCTAGTACCCGTGGAATAGCTCAAAATAGGGAATGGATTGGCATAGCATGTGGGACCCAGAAGGGAGGGAGTGGTACACACACAGTTAGAATGCAGGAATCTGAGCTGCCGCTGGTACATGGCAGATTGCATGGGTTGCTCACGAAGCCTGTGTGTAGGGTCCATGGGAGCTATCTGGGTGTGTAAAAGGCCATGGATGGCCTACCAATGCTCCCACATCGGGGCACCAGATAATGTGAGAAATCCATGGAGTCTATTTAATGATCAAAGGAATTTATTTGGGGGTTAACTCACTACCATGAGAGGTTTATCGTAGGGTCTAGGAAAGCTGAGCTGTGTCCCACACTGATTTGCCTGGTCCAAGATCTCAGTATCCAATACCACCAGGAGGTGAAGAGAGAGCCACGTATGTGCATCCAAGGTCTTAAGGGTCCTGAGCAGCCACACCCCAGGGACATGTACTTCAAGATCATAGACAGGTGTAGAAGTTACCTGTTACCTCACTAGGGGCGGTGCTTCAAAGACATAGCTAGAACAGCTACCCACTACACTAACGTTTATAGAATACACTTAAAACTTAAATATTTTAGATTAGAATTTAAACCTTAAATACTATCTCATAGAGTAGGTACTGTACCAGTATGACATAGGTAAAATCTTCAAATATAAGATCCTGATATTAGCAAGAATATATTGATATTATGTGGTGGTGCATATGTGGTATTTGTATATAGTTGTTGGGTTGATTTGTGAAATTTGTGAGAAGTATTGAGGCCATAATTGAATATGGTGGAGATTGTTGTAATATCAGTATGAGTACCTGCTCTATGGTCTCATGTTGCTGTCACTTTAATTAGATTATTTCCTCTGACACTATGGGATCATGACTGAAGAACTGTAAGTCTAGAGAAATGCCTAGTCCTTTACTTTTTTAGCCTTTGTTAGGATGCAGTTCAATTCACTCCATAGCAATAGAAATGCATTCTTTTTGTCCATAGAGAATGGGGACCATTTTCTGAATCTAATCTTTAAATGAAGGGTCATTTGTTTTCAGAGCTCTCCAACCAAGGTGATAACCCCAAGCCAGAAATAATCCATCCAAATTGAATTTTAGAATTTGTGAGAAGTATTCAGAGTTACATCTTGCAGAGACTGACATGTATTGTCAGTATGATTATCTGCAGTCTTATGTACCCCTTCTAATTTTCAAATTATCCCCTTGACACTGTGGAACTACATGGGTTTTTTGCATTTAATAGTTGAACTATAGCATGTCTTACAGGTAGATTTTTAAACAACATTGCCAGAGGCTCAATGGCTTAATTAAGATTAATAATAAAACATCTCAAAGGTGCTAATAAAATCAATCATTCCTGTGTGACTGATAAAATAGGCTTGAATTTATCCACAATCCCTTCCATCCACCTCCCATTTGCTTTTCTCCTTTACAGTATTTCCATTTCTCTGTGAAAAGCTAACTACATTCTTTTGGAGAATTTTCACATATAAATAGTATATGATATAAGTCTTTTACTAATTGTTATTATGTTTTAATAAAGAGTTTGAGCATTTTAGGTCAATGCTAATATAAAAGAAGACATGGAGTTCTTGATCATGAGAGTACAACTGTATGTTGTTCTTTTTAGAGCTGTTATGTCTTGAAACCAGCTTTACTGGTATCTGGGGTTGAACTGGGTGGGGAAGGCAATGCATATTAAGAATTCAATATGGAGGTCAGCCATGGTAGGGCTATGAGTTTGGAACATAATAGGGATGCACCTGGCCTGTAGCAGAAGGAATGGGTCCTGGTGTGTGGGGGTTGCAGAGAACTGGTGTTATAATTGGGTCCTATAAAACCCAGAATGGCTTTATATGACATACTTAATTATTCTTCTCTCCATCCCTTGTAAGCTGAAGGGGAAAGTCTTTACTGAATAAGCTTTTTGGTATTGTAGAGGACATAGAGATTAAGGCTGTGAATGGCAAAGTAAAATTCTTTGCTTGCAAGTGGTAAGGTGCCAGTCTTACTGCCTGCAATACGCATTATCATGTTTAACTGCAGAATAGAAATAGTAATGGTGTAAGATTCAGAGGGGGGTTAGATTTTATTACATAACCTATTTAAACACTCAACACAGTGCTCATGTCCACCCATCCACTCATTCAATAAATACCTGTCTGGCACCTAGCATGCTCCAGGTGCTTTTCTGGGTGTTTGGAATATGTGAGCAGAAGCCAAGACAGTCCTTTTATTTGTAAGTTTATAGTTCACCAGAGAGGGCTAGAATTAGGCTTGAAAGGGACCAAAGGCTACATGAGAATGATATCAGGATGTGATGTGAGTTCTACCTGAACATAAGCTAGGGATAGGAGGGCTTGCCTTCTAGATGGAAAGAATGGAATGTACAAAGTCTGTATAAGTTGGAAGAGACAAGTGATTGGAACACAGTGAAAAGGAATGTGGCTCAGGGTCTTACTGGAAAGACTTGAGGGAAACAGGCAGTTAGATCTGATGGATGTTCCACCAGGGAGGGGAGCCTTTGAAAATGGCATTACACAAGCATTCAGAGTGAGGTATTTGGTTGTAGGAATTAGAAGGAAATCATCAAGTTCTTGTGTCTTTGGATCTTGTGGTAAGTCAATAGGGCTGTCAATCAGATTACAACACCTGGACATGATGACTTGGGAAGCACAGGTCAAAACTAGCTTTGTCAGACTCTACTCTATGTAACCCTGACAGTATTGTTGACCTCCATGAGCCATGGAGCCATGTACATATGTGCTTGTCCAGGGTATCCTGGATGTACCATGTTTAGAGAGGCTGAAAAAGAAGACCCTGTAAAATCTATGGAAACTTCACATTCAGATGCTGCCCGGTACCATCAAGGACAGAAGCAGAGCAGTGTCAGCATGTGGGGCATGGAACAGTGCATACTCCCCTATAGTTACCCTCAGAGCACAATGGAAATCGTAAAAAATTCATGCTTACTTATTCAGTGGCTGTCCCTAGCCTGAATCCAGGCAAAGATGGGACTTCTAGGAAATATTAGCTTCATTGCACCATTCCATGAAAGATCACTTTTAGTTAGGCTGCGTATTTTCATGTGAGCATCAGAAAGCCATCAAAACTATGCAAGCCAGATGGAGGGTGGTTAGTTAAGGAGTGGGGAGGGAGGATGGAAGAGTAATATTCAATTTATATTCGGGAGTCCTGCATTTCGTTGAAGAAAACAGATTGGAAAAATTGAGTCGATAGAAATTCTTCTGTTAGGAACTTAGTAAATAGTCCAAGTGAGAGAGGATGACAACTAAGATTTGGAAACAAGTAAGGATGAGTTCTGAGATGCCCTGGTCATAGGGAACTCAGAGTTTGCTGATGGGATTTTTAAGTGTTGGGGCAGAAGAAAGTGTCAAGGTCATGGACTGGTTCTTGACACTCAGTTTGCAGTGGCATCAAGAACATCTAGATGGCAATGTCTGGTAGGGATGTCACATTCAATTAGTCATTTCTAGAGAAGCAGGATCATCATTAGAAGAAATAATAGGTACCTACATGATCATCATTGGCTTACTTTCCTGAGCCATAGGCCCACCTCTGCTTTATCTATGGCTACCAGATATTCGGTTGCTTCCCCAGCACAGAGAACTGTCTTTTCACATCCTGGTTGCCCTCTTTAAATCTTTTCACAATCACATGCTTTTCCTCCTTCTGCTTCTGTTAATTCCATGTCCTTCTAGTTCCTAGTGGTCCCCAGGGTCCCCACTGCAGGGATCAGCAAGCTGTCTTCGCACAGTCAAACAGTTGCAGCTATTCCACTCTGCTTTTTAAGGGTCTGAGCGCCTGGGGACAAGACACGAGCAAGGAGGCTACTGTGTCCAGACCCCTTTACTAGTCCATCATGTGCCTCGTGTCTCCTTTGTTTTTGATTGTCTTCAATCTCCTGCCCCCAAACATGACCAGAGTTTTGAAATTGTCTCCCTCTGCTCCTGCTTTATCCACATTCGTTGTAAAATTCTTTCTCATTTTTTCCTTCACTTCTTGAAGGTCCTCATTTCTTATCTAGTTGAGTCTTAGTAATCTGACTTTTTGTATTGCTGTCTCAAAAATAGTCATGACCTTAACTTTTGAAGTAAGATGACTTCCTTCTGCTCTCTCTCTCTCTCTCTCTCTCTCTCTCTCTCTCTCTCTCTCTCTCTCTCTCAAGCGATCTCAAGTGTCTGTCTGCTTGATGGTCCTGGAGAGGTAAGAAACAAGTCCCCGGTGTGCAGCCTCAGCAACAGAGAGAGCATACTGTGTTCCTGCTATTCTCCTGATGTCCATGACCTTGGAGTCTCCACATTGTTCTCTTGCCTCTGATGACTGCCTGTCACATCAGATAAAGACTTTTCATCCAGAATATTCAAAGAGTTAATGAGATTCAACAAAACAAATTCCATTAAAAATGGGTCTATGGCTTTAACAGACTCTTTACCAAGGATGATACACACAGCAATCAGCATTCAAAGGGAGATACATTAGCTGTGTTACTGAGGATTCACCAATCACAGCATGGATGGGATAAAACCACACAATTCTCCAATGGCCGGAATCTAAAACACTGACACCATAGAAATGCTGATATGTAGAGCAACAGGAATGGATGCTCATTGATTACTCACATCAAGGAATGAAAAAAATGGTGCATACTGGAAGAGTCTTTGAGTAGAAATCAGTTTCTTTGAAGTAGACAGTGTCTTTTTATTTATACCTGACCCTCTCTTGAATAAACCATTGATCTATTAATCTACCAACTGCATGAATTGCTCACCCATTCATGAAGGCGGAGGTCTCATCTTTTTCAAAGATCTCATTTCTAGTATCTTTTAATTAGGGTTATGTTTAGGGCCAGTGTTGAGCCAATGCCCTTGGTGCCCTGCTCATTGTCTCCAGTGTCTTAGCACTTCAGTGTATTCTCCTGCCTCCATGCACTGCTGATGTGTCTTTCCTTACATGAGGGTGCTTAAGGCACTCCTGGAGGCCTTGGGCCTGGGGGTTCTTTGCCATTCCTGACCTTCTCCATGCATCCCCTGTTCTCTACTGTCCAAGATCAGGAGGTGGTGTGAGTTAATTACTGCATCTCTCCCCAGGAATGCTCAACTAATGATTGATGTTGGATGCACTGACTCTGAAACTGTGTGCTTTATGCTGATTGTCACAGTTTCCTAGGGGACTAAGCTCTAGCTGCTGACAGTGGAGCACACCCTTTGTATTGCCTTTCCTTCCTTGTGTCCTTCTCTGCTCCAATTAGCAGGATTTCCTGTAACTTTCCCGTACTACTTGTATTTGAATCCTTGCTTCTGAGGAACATGAACTAAGGCCAACAAGAGGGTAAGAAGAATCATCTCTCATGTCTTCAAAGTTTCTTTCCTCCTCCTCTGATACCTCTTCCTCCTTTTTCTCCTCTTCCTCTCTTTTCTCTCTTTCTCTTCCTCTAATTACTAAGTATCTAACTCAGAGCCTTGTGCACATTGAGCAAGAACTCTGTTGCTGAGCTTTATCCCTGATCACATCTTAGTTTTTGTAATATTTGTAAATGTCTTAGTTTTCACCTACTTCCTGGTGATTTCTCAAACGTGACACGGGAAAGAAAATTCAAACCAGGACCTAGAAAACAAACCACTTCCACATTGATTTCAGCGGTGTGCTTTCTTTCTTTTCATCTTTAATGGGGAAAAAAATCTTTTAGATGATTTCAGATGTCTGCGTGTTCCTCCTTTGCTCTGACTGCAGCGTGGGCAGCACTCCCTACAGATATAAATTGCATTTGTAACTTCACTGTTAGTTATTTTTGCATGATGATCTCAGGCTTGGCTAGAATACCTGGAATCTGGGATCAGCTTGTTTACATTTTGATTTACTCTGGAAGTGTTAACCTCAGAGGTGGTTTAGCAAATATTTCAAGGACTAAAATAAACACAGAATGCTGTGACTCACAATCATAATCCTTTTGTACTACTTAGGAATCAGTCTCCTGGAAGAATCCAAATTTGTTCACTATTAAAACAGGTCTTTATTGATACAGTTTATTAAAATCCATCCTGGCATATGATTCATGATTATTTTCATATCACTGTAATATAGATGGCTAGAAATGGCATATTTACTCAGAGTTAGTAAATCAAAGTAAATATTAAGCTTTACAATTCATTCATCTATTCATAGAAAAATAAATATTATTTCATTTCATATGAATCATTCATTGCCTTGCTCAAATAATTATATCTTCTCAAACTAGTGAAAGGTTTTTATAGCCCATTTTAATAACCACATGATAAACCCATTATTTACTATAGAAATTATTTGAGTACATTTAGATTGTTTTCAGTTTGCTACTTTTCTTTTTTATTTTATAATTTTTAATTAGTTCATTTATTTTTAATGGGTATGAATGTTTAGCCTGCATGCATATATATATATATATATACACCATATGTGTGGAGTAGTGCCTGTGGAGGCCAGAAGAGGGCATTAGATACCTGGAACTGTAGTTACAGGTGCTTGTGAGCTGCCATGTGGGTGCTGGGAACAGAATCTGGGTCCTCTGCATGAGCAACTAGTTCTCTTAACTGCCAAGCCAACTCTCTAGCTCCTCGTTTGGTATTTTAAAGAGTGGGTTGGCATGCTCCAACACTGTAGATCCTTAGCCTCAGGCATACATAGATGACGTAATCGAGGCACTTTCAATGCTTTGTGACTGATGGTCTAGAGACACAGACTACCTTCAGGTGAAGTAACAGCTTAAGTTGTTTTCAGTTTATTTCAGTAATTTTCTATGCTCATTTTGCTAATTTAATAGCAATAAAGTCAGTTTTTCATAAAGTGATGATTTAAATATACAGAGACAATAACTTACTCTTGTGTTATGAGGTATGTTACTTGTAAATAACATCTCAAATTTAGTATCACCACACTGAGCCAGTATAATCTAGAAAGTAAGTTAAGAAAACTTGCCACTGCCCATCATTGTTTCCTTTCTGGGAATGTAAATATTTCATTTACCAAGTAACTCTATTACCTCCATGCTGTTTGCCAAAGTAATATAACCAAGGAACAGCTGACATTGGATATTGTCAAGTTGTGTTTCTGTGCTCAAGTTGAGAAAGTAGAAACAATAAAATTGAATGGAAGCATTTTGCAACTGTTATTTAAAATGATTAATTTTAAAGGAATATTTGTGTATGTGTGTGTGTGGGGGGGGTAGAGGGTTAGCTCTTGAGCCTCCCTTAGAGGACTCAGGCTTGATTCCCAGCACTCACAGCCATATGTAACTACAGTTCTAGGGGAGCCAACACCCTTTTCTGGCCTCCATGGGCACCAGTCATGTACCTTGTACACAGAAATACAAGCAAGCAAAACACCCATATGTGTGTGTATGTATATATATTTATAAAATAAAAATTAAAGACGATATATTTATAGAGAGATTATGTGCAGATGTTTGTTTAGTTAAAGGGAAGTTTCTTTTTCATATTTCTTTTGCATATTTTATATTATAAGCACGAATGGTCTTCTCCCGAGAGTAAAAAGTTGATCCTGAAATAAGTGTGCTCAGTCCTTATTAAGATCTTTAAGAAGAATATGTTGTATGGATTTTAAGTAAAATATGATAAATAAAATAATAAAAAGGACAGGAGATGGGCATGGTGGTTTAGCCTGTAATCCTAGGACCCAGGCAGCTGAGGTACAAGAATTGCAGTCAAATTGGGCATCAGCCTGGACTACAAAGCAAAGCTTTGTTTCAAGAAACAAAACACAAGCAACATCAGCAAAGAATAAAAGGGAGGACTCCCTTTAAACAACCTTAATGCTCATTACTACTGTTCTTTCTACAACTTATCACTTGAATTGGCATAGGGGAGTCCCACTTGACAATTGTGTGGACTAGTTTTATGAAGTCCTGTTTTTCCTTGGCAACCTAAGATGAGGCCTGCATTGGAAGATAACAACGGAGAACTTGGGAGTAGGAAAGATGAGTCAGTCCCCTGGCCCCAGTGTTACAAGAATCAAAAGAAATGACAATATTCCAGGCTCTTATTCTAGCTGTTTGTGATAGTTAATGTTGGTTGTCGACCTGACAGGATCTAGAATCACTTAGGAGACAATGCTCCAGGCTTGCTGTGAAGGATTATCTAAATTAAATTGAGATGCAAAGGCTCGCTCCCACCATGGGCACCACCCTTCCATGGGAGAGTTAACTCAGCACCAGCGCACATCATTAACAGCTTCCTGGCTGTAGATGTCATGTGACCAACCAGCTGCAAGCTCCCTCAGCTATGCCTCTCTCACCAGGATGGCCTGTGCTCTCAAACTAGGAACCAAAGTCACAGCAATGAGACAAGTAACTAAGGCAGTGTCTCTGAGTCTTCCACTCTATACTGAACATAGTATATATACATACATGTGCGTTTGTATTTGAATTGATACTTGAAATAAAGTCTGTTTTGCCTGGAACTCAGCTGTTTCATAACATTATCTACTAAGTTCCAAGAAGTAAATAAAATAGACCCTGGCTCGCCAGAGTAACTTCCCCACCGAAACCATCAAGTACAGGCTGTTTGCACCGGACTCGCCAGGCTTAAAGTGCTCATCTTGTTAGTGAGTTATTGAGGAACAGAGGTTGTGTGGATAATGAGAGGAGGAAAAATGTCTGGGAAGATCATTTGGGGATTAGGAGAGGTGAGAGCTGCTACTCATGACTCATGTTTAGCTGACCAATACCAATGTGACCTGGGATCTGAGCTACAAGCAGCTGTGGCATTGAACTTCACACCAGTTGCCCACTGGGGTTGTTATTGTTGCGGTTGAGCCAAAGGCTTGGGGCTGTTTTATACTTTGCTTCAAGCCCAGTCACTCTCCTCCAGCACCAATGGGCTGGTTGCCATGACTCCCACCCAGGGGCCTGCTGCACTGATTGGCTGATGCCCCGGGAGAATGATGCTGTAGGGACTGCTTTAGGCTACAATGCCAATTCCACCTCTTATCCCAAGTTCAGTAATTGCCCTTAAAAGCTTCTTCCTTATATACTGCAGGCCATTTTTCAGAATACTGAAGCACTTGGTTTGGATGGTTTTGTGCAGTTTTGTCATTTTTTTTTTAATTGAGAATTGCTAACAATGCTTTCACTTGTGTCCAATTTCAACCAGAATTTTAAAGCTGTATTTTGAGGGAGAAGTGAGTTAGAAGCCCTATCTTGATTGTGAATGACTGGCTTTTGTTTTTTATTTTCTCCTCAGAATCAACGTTGTTAGGATTTCAAAACTAGAAGGGATCTGAGTTGCACTCTTTCAGACTGGAGTGCCCCTGTGCACGGTACAGATTGTTGGTGTTCGACTGGATATGGGAGTGGATTTTGGAGTCTGTCAGTGTCCTCCCCTGAGCTGCTGCAGTACCGATGCATTTCCTCTGCAGCCACAGATCTTCGCCCTTGAGCTAACCTTGTCTAGGTCAAGATGCACGAGAGCCTCAGCCTGCCCAGGGCTGAGGTGTGACATGAGTCACATGGTTCTAACTTGGGGGATGTTACCTAGTAATCTTATTCACCAGGGGGTTATGATGCTGGGTACAGAGTGAGAACCTGGAGGCTTAAAGGAGGTGTGGCTGTCATTAATTTTTAACACTAGAAATAGTGATAGCCAGTAAGCTTCCATTTTCCAGCCAAGATCAAATTTCATTACAAGACACAACACGATCTCATTTGCTTGAGAAAACAAGTGTGCAGTTTCAACTATGCAAAAGTGCTTTTAAAAGTTTTACCTTTTATTTTATCCACACTGGAGGTGACTTTAAGGACAGTTCTTATTTTGCATTACTTCCATGCATAAAAAAGGAAAATATGAGTAAAACCAACTGGTTAAGACATTTTCCTAAATGTCTTCCCATTGGAGGACAGATTTCTTTAATCTTTTTGTGATTCAGCCCTCATATTGTGTGCCATGGATATGGGTAGTTGATGGTGCAGCCCAAGGGTGATGGTGCATGCAGAGAATCCCAGCATTTGGGAGACTGAAGTGGGAGTATTGCCGGTCTGAGAACAGCTTCAGGGCTACATAGAGGAGCATCTTGTAAAATAAAGAGAAAGAAAGAAGCATGGAATGAAGGGAAGGAGGGAAGTAGGCATGGGAAAGGAAGTAAGTTTACATTTTGGGGTATTTCTATGGTGTTCTTGTTCTATATTGGTATGGGTTTTTTCTCTGTGGTAACTGATGTCAATGCTATTGATTTTGATGTGTTTGAATTGATGATGATAACAATGTCAGGACTTCCCCCTTGCTGATTGTG
>CABHPH010123829.1:0-42898 GCA_902168325.1 Peromyscus nudipes
TGTCTCTCTTTAGAAAAGAAGAGGTTTCAAAAGATAACAAAAACCAAAACCAAACAAAATAAATTATAATAATGTAAAAACAAAAAAAATCATCACATCAAAGTTAGACAACTCAAACCAACAGAAGGAAAAGAGTCCTCAAAGAAGAAGCAAGAATCAGAGACCCATTCATTCGCATACGCAGGAGTCCCATAAAAATACTAAACCAACAGGTGTAAGAGATGCACAGAGGTCCTGGTGCAGACCTGTGCAGGCCCTGTGCTTGCTGCTTCTGCCTAAGTGAGTTTATGTAAAATTGGCTCTGTTGATTTGCAGTGGTTCTCAACCTTCCTAATGCTACGACCCTCTAATACAGTTCCTCATGGTGTGGTGACCCTCAACCATACAATCACTTTTGTTGCTACCTCATAACTGTAATTTTGCTACTGTTATGAATTGCAATGTAGATATTTTTGGAGATAGCAGTTTGCCAAAGGAGTCACAGCCCACAAGTTAATAACTACTGATTAGGTGGCTTTCTTCTCCTGGTATCTTACATCCTCTATGGCTCTTAAACTCTTTCTGCCTCCTCTTCTGTGGAGTTCACTGAACTCTGAGGGGGTGGGAATTTTTTGGAGACATCCTATTTAGAGCTGTGTGTTCCAAGATCTCTGTCCCTGTCCCTGCCCCCCACCATGCGTATGCATGTGTGTGTGTGTGTGTATGTGTGTGTGCATGTGTGTATATGTATGTATGTATGTATGTATGTATGTATGTATGTATGTATGTAATATCTGACTATGAGTCTCTGTATTTGTTCTCATCTGCTGCAGGAGGAAGTTGTTCTGATGACAGCTGAATAAGGCATTGATCTATGAGTATAGCAGTGTATTATTAAGATAGTTTTCATACATTATATGAAGTTTTCACTGCAATATCTTTCCATATCACCCCTCAAATGTTCCTCAATTTTATGTGTCTTTCCCTGCATTCTCTAATAGAACCCCTTTAACCTCCTACCCACCTAATTTTTGATTCTTGTGTCCCCTTCCCATAAAATCGATTCTATTTCCCCCTTCCAGAGAGATCCATGTGGTCCTCAGGTCTCTTCCTCTATACTTAACCTCTCTGGTTCTATGGATTGTACCTTGGTTATCATTTATTTAATGACTAATATCCACATAACTATAAAAAATACCATATTTATCTTTCTGAGTCTGGGTTATCTTACTTAGGATGATTTTTTCTTGTAGTTATTTTTGTATAACCAGAATTGTTGGATTAAATTCAAAAGGGTAATTAGAGTTTAATAGATAAGTGTTGCCAATAAACAAAGTCACCTAGCTCTATAAAATCAAGCAACATTTAGGAAAAGAACATTAGATTCTTCCTTATACCAGAAAGCATTTATCTTGTATCTACTTCTGAATACAATAATGGGTTGTGAAATCTATTGACAATTTCAAATTTTAAACCATTTTTCATGTGCTCTATGAATCTGAACTACAAAAATCCATTTAGAAAATGTGCCATTTAATTGTGTATTCTCTTTATCATTTAGTGCACTCAAATTCATATACTTCCAATCCATTTGGTTGTGAATAGCCTCGTTAGTTTTGGGTTTGTGTATCCCTCATTTCTTATATTCTCTTGTTTATTGGCCACATAGTATTTCTAATCTGTGGAGTGTCTGCCTATGTGGTAATATTCAAAGCATTTAGCTTCTGGTGGAGGAAAAATTAACAAAAATCAGGCTAATCAGAAAGTCTGGGTAGAAGAGATACCCAGAGAGTATTGTAATTTTTGAATAAACCCATGCATTTTGTATTTCCCACCATTTTCTATAAGATTGTAAGAACCACTGTTATTAATAGTTTGTACCTTTCACACACTGATATTTTATAAGATTTGTTTATTTCTTCCTGATCTAGCTTTTTTCCATAACTTTATAATTTTAATATTAATTTTAGCAATTTTCATTAATATTCCTCATTTTTATTTCATGTCTTTTTTCTGTATGATGCTCATATAATGTTAAGGATATAATTAGCAGATTCTAAATGAGGTCCTTTTAACATGTTTCTGCTAAATATTTGAAGCATGTCTATTAGATTATTAAAGACTTATGCCATAGGGGTTTGGATTCCACGTAAAATTAATCAAAGGCCTCCACATAAAATTAATCAAAGGTCTGTCGTCCTTTTTTTATTTTATGAACAATGAACATTTATACTAATTTATTTCTTCACACACTGCCTTAGGTTTTAGTATGCCTAATCCTCTGCCCATACCATTGCACACTTATTACATTTTGCTTGCCTGTACACTTTATAAGGTAATTTCTCTATGAGAAGGGTATCAAAAATTTGGAATTTTAACATTACCTTTGGGGAAAAAGTGAAGAAAGCTCTTTCCAATACTGTTCAAAGACACACTGATATTCTACTGGAGTCTGTTCTTTATCTAAGCATTACTTGAGTGAATAAAAACCTTGATTGAAGTGAGACTCAGTTCTTAAGAAGGAATGTCTTACTTCTGCAAGATTTTAATCTAGTATATTTCATTAAAATTTATATTTATACATACAAATACATACATAAATATATACATACACTCATATATACTGAACCTTTGTTAGAGTAAGAATATAGCTAGTAACATCAAGGGTGTGATGTATTCTGATCTAAATCTGTTGAGTAACTAACATTCTACCTTACTGGTGTGAAAGCAGGAATAACTTAATAGGTCCCTCTCTGTCTATATTTTTCAGATTTCCTCCCTTAGAGTATTGTTAAAAATTTCCTCTTTGCAATCTACACTTACAGACCAATCTTTATTAATTATATCTCCTCCCAAGCTTCTGTTGCATTTTTATTTAGTAATGTTTAATTTGAGGGTGGCATATCTCTTCAGTTGCTTTAATATCCTAAGTACTGTTTATTTCCACTCTCATGGGTATGAAAAAATTAAAGTTTATTTAATGAGTCTTTGCTGTGTAAACATTTCCTTCATATGCTATTTACTAATTGTAATTAGGGCATGCCTATTAAAATTCTTAATGCACCGAAATTAATTTTACACACCCTTTCTAATGTGTAATGTTTAAAAATACATAAGAGTAAAAAACAAATCCTTCCTATTTGACCATATTGTCATAATGCTTTAAATACATATGTACTTTTTAACAATAAAATTTTATGAGATTTATACATCTATATTAAATAGAATTAAAAAATATACGAAAGAGTAGTCTTTAGACATTGATTTTTATAATGATCACTACCTGAATAGTATAATTTCACATGGATGTGTAATCTTTACCATTGGTTAGTCAAAATTTTAATTCCCATTATTAATAAGTAATATTTAATATCATTGAGCACTTTAAATCCTTAGTAATAGATTTGTTGAAAAACAATATAGTCATAAACTTACTCTTGAACTTATTTCTCAGATTTTTGGCTATATAATCATATATGTTATTTTATTCAAATGCAATTTTATTCTTTAACCATAAAAACAAAAATGTAAATCTAAAATACTGGTTTTTTAACTTATAATGGAGTAGTCCTGTTATAGTTGAATGAAATTATGAGTTACAGTGGCAGTTCCAGATGCCTCTATGTACATATAATGATCAATATTTGTAACTGGCTTACTCTTTCCTCAAACTGTCATTTCTTCTGATTAGAAGATTGTTTTATTGCCCTTTCCAGCTAGTAGGGATAAATACAGGTCTACTTGTACATAAATATTTCTTTTTTCTTTGTGATACTCTTATTTTTGCTTGGTATTTTTATGAATATATTTTACTCTTTGACAATTTCACACACATATTTGATAATTTTTACTATCCAAACACACTTTCCTCTTTTTCTTGTATATACCAGCTCCTATACCCCATCTACTTCTGCCCTACAAATCTCTGTCTTCTATTGAATATGTCTTATTTCACATTGTGTCCCATTGAGTTAAACTCAAGCTGTAGGAGGTCTTTCTTGGTGGACTTTCTTTTGACATCCAGCCCCAAAATAATGATACAGAAAAATTAATATTATGAAAGTTTGGTCTTAGTTCTGTTTCCAAATAGCTCTTATAATTTAAATTAACTGATTCCTATTAATCTGCATTTTGTCATGTGGCTCTTTTTCTCTCCTCAGTTCTATGGCATCCTCTTGCTCTGCATCTCACTAGTGAGATCTACAGACCTCAGATTCTAACCCAGAGTTTGTGTCTCCGTCTGGAAGTCCCATGCATCCTCTCCTGTCTACCTATTGGCCATTCAGCTGTTTGTTAAACCAATCACAAGGACATATTTTTAGTAGTATACATATATACCACAGCATTTCCACCTTTTTTTCTAAATAAAAAGTAAAGGTTTTAACTCTAATACAGTAAAACTATATACAATAATAACAGTTATTAGGTATTGTCTAAATAAAAATGAAAGGTTTAACTCTAACATAGTAAAACTATATATAATGTGAACAATTGTCACATAAGAATTACATTTACAATGTTCAGCAAATTAGTGTTTGGCAAACTCAGAGAAATACTGTACTATCTACCCTGTCTTGATGAGTTCAATGTTTTAAACCTAAACAACTTTTTTTTACAACTTGCATTACCAGTCAATAAATATCCTTTTAGACCTTAAAACATTTTCTTAGAAAAACAACCTAAGCTTTAATGTCTCTCAACCTTATAAACTTAACATCTCTTTTGTAAGTTTTTCTGAATTAGGTAACAAACAAAACAGTATAAGTATCTGGTCTTCAACCCCATCAGAGACCTGAGAAGGATATAGTATTACCTGAGTAAACAGAAAGTGCAAAGCAATCAATTTCTAAAGTTATAGAAATGGCAGAGACATCTGGCTGCCTGGACAGTCACTTAGCATTCCTCTGCAATGCTGGAGCACCCATCTTTAGCCTTCAGGCCTAGAATATCTGACAGACTTTTCTGCAGTGCAGGGATTTTGAAAGACTGTCCTACCTTGTCTTGGCAAAGTTTGGCAGTTGCCTTCTTTTGTGTCCTGTTTGTCCAATTTTCACAGCATATTGTCAGCAGTTGAAACAAGGGCAGTATCATGCCCAGTGGCTAACTTTACCACAAATGAAAGCAAACTTTATATGGAGGTTCTTTGATGCCCATCATCTTCTCTGAAGTAGATTGATGCTGCCAGGAGCAGATTAATTTAACTCTTGTGAAAAGTCTTGTGTTAATAAGACATCTTAAATCTCATATTATCTCCAAAGTGTTTGAAGATCACTTATCTATCTAAAATATATCTGCTTAACCTTGAAAACATACCTCACATGACTATAAGTTTGATTGTTATAGATGACTACCTACCTGCATTTAATTATCCTCAATAGTTTATAATAATAGCTTTCAAGGACTAATAGTTTACATTACAGTGTTAAATGAGCTGCATAGGTATAATATCTTAAACAATAGTAGAAACATATATAGAGAGAATGTTATAAAAATAGCCTTAAATTTATATCAATATACAAAAATCCATACCAATGTAAAATACTTGATTAGTGGTTGCTGTTTAGTTTAAATGTAGAGTCAATAATATACCCTTCTATCCTATCATTCTTTTATCCTGCCATTCCCTGAATCTAACTTCCTTTGCTTACTTTCCTCCCTGACCATGATGAATGACAACTTGCAACTAACCTCTCCTAAACAATGACAAACATCTATAACCCACTGAATGACCAAAAACTACCCACCCTATCTCTTGGGAATGTGGGTGTCATGTTCTCTAGACTGTTTTCTATTGTCTGGGGGTGATGACATCTTCAGGGATCCTAAGAAAATTGGGATAATCATCAACTCCTAGGAAAACTAGCTGTCTCATTTGTTGTCCAGTCTCTGTGTTATGGGAAGTGAAGGGCTTATCTGAAGTCCTGGCTGGAGTAGTCTATGAGTCTGGACCATCTCAGCTAGCAGTGCTGAGGTTGTTCTGGATGCAGTTTTTTGAGGAAACTGCAACAGAAGCATTCTGAGAGGCTGGATCATCTGGACTACTTGTCTTTATTGGTTTCAGGTCCTTTTTTTCCTCTAAAAACACACAAACACTGAAAGGTAGCATACATATCTGCATTAACACGAGTATGGAATGTGCTATGTGCAGAAGTCAGCTAATTTTTTTTGACATGAGGACTTTATAGCCAGTAAGATTTATCATTTCTCATCTAGTCTCAGAGCTGTTCCCATGTACAGGAAACAGCATATATGGCACATGTCTTTCAGGTTTTCCTGCTTTCTTTCTTCATGTCTATAGCCAAGATTTACAGGAGAGCTCCCCTGGTCAATTCTGAACTTTACTAATTTGATGAAATCCACAGCTTTTTAATTTCCTGTGAAAACAAAAGCATGACCTCTCCTCCAACATTACACATTTCCTGACTTCCGTTCTGAACTTAAGACATCCTTAAAATGTATAAGCTGATTTGATTTAGCAGTTTTTGCCACTATCCAATGTCTCCCAGAGATTGTTTTTTATCATTAGCATTTAAAAATTAATAAAGCATGACACATGATCCAGACTCCCAGTTTTATAATATTTCATATCTTTATGTGGTTTATTCTACTTACATTATTTCACTCTGTTTAAAGACTTTATTTTATTTTTAAACTATTTATTTTTTCTATGACTGTCTATACCCATTTTCTTTTCTTTCTTCATCACCTAAGTACATCTTTAAGCATACTGTACCTGTTAAGAGGTTTTCTAGATCTGGATTTGGCTTTTCTGTGTGTTTGCAGTATTTCTCTGACCATGTGTGCCAAGCCTTAAAGGGACAGGCTATTCACCATGTAGCTCTGGTGCTAGCAGCTGGCTCTGGTGTGTGAGAGCTGAGCCTCATGTCTGCAGGCCCCAGCTGGGAGCTGCAATTACCTGCCCCAGATCTGGGACTTTTTTGGGGGTCTGTGCTGTTGTAGGCATTTTTACCTAGTCTCCTGCCACCATGTAACTTGCTGACTGTTCATAAACCTCATTCAAGTGCTCAGGAAAACAGTCATGCCTCTTTACACCATGTGTTGGACTCCAAATGTTGTCAGGCTTTCTTGTCAAACTTTCTTTGGACTGCCAGCCCCCAAATAATGACACAGAGAATTATTATTAATTATGAAAGTTTGTCCTCAGCCTAGACTTGTTTCCATCTAGCTCTTATAATTTAAATTAACTTGTTTCTATTAATCTGCATTTTGCCATGTGGCTCTTTACTTCTCCTCAGTTCCATGATATCTGACTTGCTTTTTATCTCCCTGGTGAAATCCCAGGCCTCAAATTCTAGCCCAGAGTTCCTATCTTTCCCTAGAAGTTCTGCCTATCCTTTCTTGCTTAGCTACTGGCCATGCAGTTTTTATTAAACCAATCACAATGAGATATCTTCACACAATATACAAATATCCCACTGTCCTGCAATACCCAGCCATGTATAGGTAACCATTTTCTGGAACTATCCATCATCATAGGCATCACAGCTGAGTACTAAGTCTTCTCTCCAAGGATCTGTTAGTTGCCAATAGTTCAGCACTTAGTGGTAGGACCCCATGGGCCTCTCTCTGTCCATAGCTGACAATTGATTAGAACATCTTGTACAGGCCCAATACAAGTAAATTCATGATTGCTGTGGCCATCCTGGGTTTAAAAGATGACATTTTGCGACCTTTCTTCCCTTCTTCAATTCTTACATTCTTTCTGCTTCCTCTTCTGAGATAAACCCTGAGCCTGAAGTGTATGGCAAAATGTCTGGTTTAGCAAAGCCTCAACTCTCGATTATTCTCAGCATTTTGTGCAGGCATAAGTCTCTGAGTTTACCACCATTTGCAAAGACAGACTTTTATGATTGAGGCTGAGGTAGCCTTTGTCTAGGTTATGAACATGGTTGTTTAGAAGGTGTTTTAGTGCAATGCCACTTAGCTATGCAGCAGTAGTCAATTCCCTATGAAGGCCTAACTTCTCCTCAGTCATGTGTTTTTATGTTTTTTTTTAGTACCAGGCATGTATTCCTTCTTGTGGAACAGGTATCAGTTAGTATTAAAGAGTGATTGGCTTCACTTATAAGTTGTACCACTATTTATACCCTGGGAATATTTTACTGGCTAATTGGAGTTCATAGATGCCTAAGACTTGAAGCCTGCAAGGAGCCATCTGGAGTTGTGAAAGTTAGTCCTCAGAATGGAAGCTTCCAATATGTTTCCATCTTGTTTTCTGTATATCTTACATTCAAAATATATGGTGTGTTCAAATATAGAATCTTATCAACTCATTCTGGTGGGCAAGCAAGCAACTTACCAGTAACAAAGGCCCACATTGGTATGGTTTGAAGACTATTCTTATCTTTTATTATGTATGAAAATCAAATACTTAAAACAGCAATTCTCAATCTGTGAGTCATGACATCTTTGGGAGGTCAAATTACCTTTTCACAAGGATCACCTGAAACACAGAAAACACATGTTTACATTAGGATAAATGCAGTAGCAACATTACAGTTATAAAGTAGCAATGAAAACAATTTTATGGTTGTGGGTCTCCACAACATGAAAAACTGTACTAAATGGTTGGAGCATTAAGAAGGTTGAAAGCCCTGGACTTAAAGATAATAATACTTTTGCTCTCCAATAATACTTTTGTAATTTTTTCAAACCTACTAAATGATTTTCAGTATCATTTTCTTTTCAGATGGATCTGGAAAGTCTCTTGATATTTCACTTTTGGGTTTTTCTTTTCTTTTATGCATTATTGTTTAATTGTGTGGGAGCAATTGCATATCATGTTTTATAGCCTGAGTATGCTCTTTAGCACTTTGAAAAATTGAGTAAGTACCTAAATACAACAGTAAATCTTAATAAATTTGGTATTTTCCTTGTACATAGTATAACATTCATTTTCTTTTCATTTAAATTTCATAATTTTCAGATTTCTTCACTAAGCAATGTATTAAATAATTTGAAATAAGCGATTTAACACAAACGGATATTGGATATTTTAAAATAATAAATATTTGAAGTAATATCATTATAAAATGTCTTTTTTAAAATACAAAAGGGAAGTATATAAAATTAAGTACAATAAAAAGTGTTTATTGGCTGGGTGGTGGTGGCACATGCTGTGGTGATATTTTAATTGTACTGAAATGTGATTTTATTTATATGTTAATAAATAAACATACAAAACATATAAAGTTTGCCTGGAGATCAGAGGTCACATAGCGAGCCATAAGCAGAGTCAGGCAGTGGCAGCCCACACCCTTAATCCAATCACATGGCAGGCAGAGTCTCTGTGTGGTCAAGGACACAGCCAAGCATAGTGATAGGAGCCTTTAATCCCAGGACCAACCATAGAGACCTAGAGGTCTGTATAGACAGGCAGTGACAAGGAAGTCATGTGACTGGGCTTAGAGCCAATGAGAAGACAGAACAGGAAGGCAATAAAAGCGCAGGTTAGGCAGGAAGAAGCTCTCTCGTGTGGGAAACTACGACTTGGTGGTGAGCTAAAGCATAGTCAGTGGCTCTTTGCTATTGCTCTGATCTCTTTGGCTATTACCTCTGTATTTGACTCTGTGTTTCTTATTTACTAAGACTATTTAGAAATTTGTCTACAGCATGCCTTTAATCCCAGCACTCAGGAGGCAGAGCCAGGTAGATCTCTATGAGTTCAAGGCCAGCCTGGTCTACAGAGCAGGATCCAGGACAGGCACCAAAACTACACAGAGAAACTCTGTCTGGAAAAAAAAATAAACAAACAAAAAGTGTTTATTGTAGAATCCATAATTTGTGTTCACCATCTTTTTGTTCTTTTTGTTTTATAGGATTGTAGTTCAGGCTGGCTGTGGACTCACTGTGTAGGAAAAAATGACTCCCAACTCTGTCTTTCTGTATCTATCTCTCAAGTTCAGAGAAAACAGGCATGAGTCATCTTACTTTGGTTATTATGGTTCATTTTAAAATTAAGTCTATATGAACATGAGATTATATGTTATACATACATTTATATGTTTATGTATCTATATGTATTTTTATTTATTTATGAATATTTATGTTTATTACTAGAAATATAAAAATACAATAAAATAACACAACATATCATAGCAAATTGTAAAATAGAGAGATCACATTGTTATCCCAAATCTCTGGTTCAAACAGATATTCATTCTCTCAGTGCACCGCAGAATAAAGAGTGATTTGTGAGTTTATATAAAATAATCAACATTTAGTTATTGGATCCATGCCATACTTTACATAATGTATCGATGTCTGAATTATTGATGTATATGATTCCAGTCCCAAACAATGGAGAACAAGAAAAAATATGCTCTGTCTAAGTGGTCCTGAGGTAGATGTTAACCCTACTAGGCTTTGAAGGCCAGCTTGGTGTAGCTGGACTCCGAACTACATTCACTTTTTCATTTTACCTTCTTGTGTTGATACAGTGACTATTTGAGAACTGTTATTTTAAAATTCAACAGTTCAAGAAACACTGCCAAGTCAGAAAGGCATTTTTGTTTGTTTGTTTGTTTGTTTTTGTTTTTGTTTTTGTTTTTTTTTTGGTAGAGGATGTGGGCAAAGAAAGGCATTTTAACAACAACAATTTTAATTATAATTCTTAATAACATTTTAGGTATTTTTACCTGAAACTGTCTTTTTAACTTTTTAAAATTTTATTTATGAGATTATAATTTGATTGCATATCTTCCTTTCCTTTCCTTCAGCCAAACTCTCCCATATACCCTTCATCACTCTCCTTTAAATCTATGGCATCTTTTTTTTTACTAATTGCTTTTAGTATATGTGTATGTATATACATATATATTCCTAATTATAACCAGTTCAGCTAGTGCTAAGGCACAATAATGAGCTCAAACTCAACTTTGAATGAAGAAATACACTTGATTTTCTTCCATGGTAGTAAGCAAGCACTGCAGATCAGTGCAGGACATGAATGCATAATTCTATAATGCAGGGAATGATAAGGATAAATTGGAGTCTAAGCAGCAGCATTTATATAAATTTGGTTGAGTTTCCTCTATTCAATAGATAAATTCTTCTATTCATTTCTTCTCAAATGGATTGTTTATACTCCTTTATTAATAAATTTTGTAATGATTTGAACTAACAATCAGTTAAAATGGTTGTAAATTATTATTTTTCTTCTTTAATTAAAATATTTATTATAACATGAATTGCAATCATGGTGTATGTTTGTGTGTATGTGTATCTGATGTCTGTGTGATATATGTGCATATGAATGAGGATGCATATGTACTGCAGTGTCAAGGTGGAGGTCAAAGGACAGCTTTCCTTCTGCCCTGAGTTCTGGGGATTGCATTGAGGTGGGCATGATTGTTCCATGATAACTTTCACTTGCTGAGTCATCTTCACAGCCTCATATTATGTTTTTCCCAGTTACATTTTCCTGCCATCTAAATAAAATCCTGAATTCAGTTTTAACCACTATTTCGTCTTGGTACTACTAAGACTTGAAAAGCTATAGTTACCAAATTTAGTGCTTGACTTTTTCCCCCTATTTTTAATTATCAAAGTATTTTAAGTTTTCTAATTATGTTTCTAGCAAACCTCATTTAGTTCAGAATTTCACTCAACCCTCTTCTCTTGGCTTTACTCTGATATAATGGCCAGCTACTCCAGAAGGCCTGTGGTACATTTTCACATTTGGGTTAGTAAGGGTTCATGTTCTTTTCTAACTCAGGGATTTTTTTCTCCTACAGAGTAGAGAGCTGAAGTTGTTCTCCGATGTGATGGGAAAGGAATCCACCTTACAGTTTTACCACTTCAGGAAGCAGGAAACAGGAAGAAGGGACATTGTGACCCATCTCCCTTTCCTTTTAAGAGGTCACGTACAACAACAGGAAGCACGGACTCCTTCAGGCCCTATAGCCCAAGGTCATGGGCAGAGGAAATACCACTACATTTCAATGCTCTTCCAAAACACAGGGCAATTTTGTAAGCAAGCCAGCTTCTCCAGACAGAAGGCACACATCCACCCATTCTAACCTCTAAGTAGGAGGCTTCTGTATCCTTGAATGAGAGCAAGTATATCCCAGCATGGAGGAAATGCCTGTTATTCCTTTATTTAACAATTTGTGGTCATTAATCTTTGGTGAAAGCTTATGGCCTATGCAAATGTGTAACTGATAAATAGATATATAGACCAATGCATATTTAACTTCATTTTGTAAATACATTGTTCCTTACAAGATTTCACAAATAATACATGAAATTATTTTCTTTCATTTTTTAAAATATTTTTATTTTATAATTAATTTAATTTTATATATCAGCCATGAATTCCGCTAGCCTCCATCCTCCCACCCCTCAGCCTTCCCCCCCAATTCACCCCTCATTCCCACCTCCTCCAAGGCAAGTTCTCCCCTGGGGTGTCAGCCCAGCCTGGTAGACTCAGGCCAGGAAGGTTCAGTCCCCTCTTCCCTACACCAAGGCTGAACAATGTGTCTCAGCATAGGCCCTAGGTTCCAAAAAGCAGCTCATGCACCCAGGACAGGTCCCAGTTCCTCTGCCTGGGGACCTCCTAAACAGTTCAAGCTAATCAACTGTCTCACCTATCCAGAGGGCCTGGTCCAGTTTTATGGGGGCTCCTCAGCTATTGGTTCACAGTTCATGTGTTTCCACTAGTTTGGTATTTGTCCCTGTGCTTTTTCCAAACTTCATATGGAAAAACAAAAAACCTAGGATAGCCAAAAGAATCCTGTACAATAAAACAACCTCTAGAGGTATCACAATCCCTGACTTCAAGCTCTACTATAGAGCTACAGTAATAAAAACAACTTGGTCCTGGCATAAAAACCGACATGTGGACCAATGGAACTGAACTGAAGACCCTGACATAAATCTGCACACCTATCAACATTTGATTTTCGACAAAGAAGCCAAAACTGTACAGTGGAAAAAAGAAAGCATCTTCAATAAATGGTGCTGGCATAACTGGATGTCAACATGTAGAAGACTGCAAATAGATCCATATCTGTCACCATCCACAAGACTTAAGTCCAAGTGGATCAAAGACCTCAACATAGATCCAGTTACTCTGAACCTGATAGAAGAGAAAGTAGGAAGTAGTCTTGAATGCATTGGCACCCAAGATCACTTGCTAAATATAACACCAGTAGCACAGACACTGAGAGAAACAATTAATAAATGGGACCTCTTGAAACTGAGAAGCTTTTGTAGGGCAAAGGACATAGTCAGCAAGATAAAATGACAGCCTAAAGAATGGGAAAAGATCTTCACCAACCCCACATCTGACAGAGGGCTGATATCCAGAACATATAAAGAACTCAAGAAATTAGACATCAAAATACCCAACAGTCCAATTAAAAATATGCGCTACAGAGATAAACAGAGAATTCTCAACAGAAGAAGCTCAAATGGCTGAAAGACATTTAAGGAATTGCTCAACATCCTTAGTCATCGGGGAAATGCAAATCAAAATGACTCTGAGATACCATCTTACACACCTCAGAATGGCTAAGATCAAAAACACTGAAGACAGCTTATGTTGGAGAAGATGTGGAGCAATGGAAAGACTCCTGTTGGTGGGAATGCAAACTTGTACAGCCACTTTGGAAATCAATATGGCGCTTTTTGAGAAAATTGGGAATCAACCTCCCTCAAGACACAGCTATACCACTCTTGGGCATATACCCAAGGAATGCTCAATCATACCACAAGGGCACATGCTCAGCTATGTTCACAGCAGCATTATTTGTAATAGCCAGAACCTGAAAACAACCTAGATGCCCATCAGTTAAAAATGGATAAATAAAATGTGGTACATATACACAATGGAGTACTACTCAGCAGAGAAAAACAATGATATCATGAGATTTGCAGGCAAATGGATGGAACTAGAAAATATCATCCTGAGTGAGGTAACACAGACTCAGAAAGACAAACATGGTATGTACTCACTCATAAGTGGATACTAGATGTGAAGCAAAGGATAACCAGACTGCAACTCACAACTCCAGGGAGGCTACCTGGTAAAGAGGACCCTAAGAAAGGCACAGGGATTGCCCAACAACAGAGAAATGGATGAGATCTACATGAGCAAACTGGGAGTGGGGGTGGGTATTGGAGGGAAAGGGTCAGGGAAAAGAGAGCATAGGGGAGCGGGAGGTCCCAGCTGGATCTGGAACTGAGTGGGAAAACAGGGAAGGAGAGACCATGATAAATGAAGACCCCAGGTGAATGGGAAGAAGCAGAGTATTAGAGAGGTCCCCAGAAATCCACAAAGATACCTCCACAATAGACTCCTGGCAATGGTTGAGAGAGTGTCTGAGCTAACCTGTTCTGGTGATCAGATGGCCAAAAACCATAACTGTCATGATAGATCTCTCATCCAGTGACTGATGGAAGCAGATGCAGAGACCCACGGCCAAGCTCCAGGTGGAGCTCCAGGAGTCCAATCGATGAGAGAGAGGAGGGATCATATGAGCAAGAGATATTGAGACCATGATTGGAAATTATTTTCAATTACAATTTTATTCTGATTTTTAACATTTTAACATTGCCTTCTAAGAATTGAGAAATATTCCAATATTACTTTTATGCTTTTGTTACCCTTACATTTCATTACAAATTTTGCTTTTCCCAGTTTTCTGAGAAATCACCATATTGATTTCTAAAGTTTGCACTCTGACCAGCAATGGAGGAGTGTTCATTGCTCCACATCTCCTTCAACATGAGCTGTCATTTGCGTTTTTTTATCTTAGCTATTCTAACAGGTGTAAGATAGAATCTCAGAGTCATTTTTATTTGCATTTCCCTGATAGCAAAGGATGCTGAACATTTCTTTAATTGTTTCTTTGCCATTTGATATTTTTCTGTATTTTGATCTGTATTCCATTTTTACATTGGATTATTTGGGTTTTCAATGTCTAGTCTCTTGAGTTCTTTATATATTTTTGAAATCAGAACTCTATTCAATGGGGGCTTGGTGAAGATCTTTTCCTGTTCTGTAGGCTGCAATTTGGTCTGATTAACATTGTCCTTTGCATTACAGAAGTTTTTGAATTTCATGAGGTCCCATCTACCAATTATCAATCTTAGTGTCTGAGCTTTTGGGGTCCTGTTCAGGAAATTGTCTCCTGTGCCACTACGTTCTAGGCTCTTTCCCTCTTTCTCTTCCAACAGGTTCAGTGAATTGGAATTATGTTGAGGACATCTACTTGGACATATGTTTTGTGCAAGGTGATAGATACAGATCAATTTGCATTCTACCTCAAGACCCAGCTATACCAACCCCTCTTGGTCATATACCCAAAGAATGCTCAAACATACCACAAGGACAGTTGCTCAACTATATTCATAGGATCTCTATTTGTAATACACGGAACCTGGAAACACCCTAGATGCCCCTCAACCAAAGAATGGATAAAGAAAATGTGGTATATTTACACAATTGAGTATTACTCAACTGTTAAAAACAATGTCATGAAATTTGAAGACAAATGGATAGAACTAAAAAAAAAAATCATGGATGAGGTAACCCTGACCCAGAAAGACAAACATGGTATGTACTCACTTATATGCCAGTATTAGCTGTAAAGTAAAGGATTCCACAATCCACAGACCCAGAGAGACTAGGTAACAAGGAGGCCCCAAAGGGGACTCTTGAATATTCCTTGGGAGGAGAAATAGAAGAGCTCTTATAGGTGGATTGGGAGTGGGTAGGGATGGGTTCTGAGGGATTAGACTGGGGGATGGATGGAGGAGGAGAGTACTAAAAGAGATGACTGAAAATGGGTGAGGGCATTTGTTTCAGGTAGAAATCTGCTGCAAAGGAAACTTCCAGGAATCAACAGGATGACCTGAGCTAAGACTCCTAGCCATAGGGTATACATAGCCTGAACTGGCCATCTTCTGTGACCAGGCAAGTCTTCCATTGGAGAGACTGGGACACAAGTTTTGACCTGCAGTCTGTCCTGCCTATGGGATGTGCTGGGGTAAGGGTGGCACAGGGATTGAGGGAGTGGCCAACAAATGACTGGTCCAGCCTGAAACCCATGACACCAGAGGGAGCCCACCCCTGACACTGCCTAGAGTGCCAGGACCCAGAGGCTGAAGAGCCCAAGGATAAACCTAGAACACTATTGGAGAAAAAAAATGTCAATATAATAACGCCTAATAACAGTCTGTTATACTCATAGATTGGTAACTACCCCATTGTTTTCAGAGAGTCTTCATGCAGTAACTGTTGGAAACAGGCTGCAGAAACCCACAGCCAAACATTAGGCCTAACTTGGGGAATCTTGCTGAGGAGAGAAAAGAAGGACTGTAGGAGTCAGAGGGGTCAAGGACATCACAAAAAATCCACAGAAGCAACTAACCTGGGCTCATAGGAGCTCACAGAGTCTGACCCAACAACCAGGAAGCCTTCATGGGCCTGACCTAGGTCGTTTGCATATGTGTTATAGTTGTATAGCTTGGTCTACTTTTGGAACTCCCAGCAGTGGGAACATGGGCTGTCATGCTGCTTTGGCTGGTTTTTGGTAACCTATTCTTCATACTGGGTCACCTTGCCCAGCCTTAATACAAGGGATGGTGCTTAGTTGTACTGCAACATGATATGCCATGCTTTGTTGATACCCATGGGAAGCCTGTCCCTTTCTGAACAGAAACAGAGGAGAAGTGGATGGGGGGGTTGAGAGGAGGGAACGGGAGAAGACAAAGGAGAAACTGGTCAGGATGTAAAATAAATAAATAAATTTCGTTAAAAAAATTTGTTATTCTTTTGACATTTAGATAAACATTATTGGACTCACAGAACCCCTCCCCCTTTTTCATTTTATACTTTCTTAAATATTTTTCCCTCTCTTACTTTGCAGTCAGGGGTATCTTCTTAGTTTAACTTCATCCATCTTATAGTGAGCTGAAGAGTTTTCCCTCTACTGATTTAGGTTGTTTATTCTTACTGGCTCTCAGTTGTAACAAGCCTGCCTCTTCCATGTTCATTTGAAGCAAGATCCCATGTTTGGTGGTGTGTAGGCCAGGCCAGCTGACTCATAAGCCCACAGAGATGCTTCTATCTCTACCTCTTACTTCACCGTAAGTCAGTGGAATTCCAAGTGTAGTCCTCATGTGTTTGTGGCAATATTTTATTGACTGACACATCTCCACATTCCCAAAATGACTTATATTTGTCCACATTCAGTCATAACAGAGTTTCTTGAGTAGATAACATTCATTTTCAATTTTTCTTATCTTGAACTTTTCCCTTAAACCTGTCCCTGTTCATGATAAAATATTCCTCCACAACTCCATTATCTTCCTACAGATGTTGCTGCTGGATGTGTTACGTGCTGATATATGTTTTTACTTATAAATATGTTTAGATACATTTTCTTTCCTTATATCTCTGCTCTCTAAAATATTTCCTCCTCAAAGAATGCAAATAGGTTAGTACTTAATAGATCTGCATTGCTTCTGAGAAAGCATATTGCCTTTCCTTCTTTAAAATCTATTTTGAAAGCTTATCTGCACAGATGGAAGCTCATCCTCACAGTGAGTGCATTCTTAATAAATCATCCTCCAAATCTAGATCTACTGAACCTATTATTCCATGTTTTATCTGTTCATTTTGAGGTACAAAAAATTCTTTGATAATTGTAATACTTCATTTTTCACTTAGGCTACTATAATTAATTACTACTGTCAAAAACAAAATCAGATCAAATTTTTTAAAAGTTAAAGTACATCATGGAAAGTAGACTTCATAACAATAAAATGTATTCTTGTAAAACGGTAAGAAAATAGATTTTAAGTGCTCTTACCATAAAAAAGAAAACTATGTGCAGTAATGCACATGCCAATTAGCTTGACAACTATTTCACATTCTCTGTGTGTGTGTTTTAAAGTATTTCTGTTGTTCAAGTGTATGAAACCTTACATATAATTTTAAAAGAAGAGAAAAATATTGCATGAGAAGCAAGAATTCACAAATACAAAGAACAGAATCCAGAGTGTCCTTGGGGGAGAGAGTGGTTATAAGATGAATTGCTAAATAGTCTTATTAATATAAATAAATAAATAAATAAATAAATAAATAAATAAATAAATAAATAAATAAATAAATAAATAAAAACAGAGCCAGACACTAGGGTAAACCTGAGAAATCAGAGAAGCAGAAAGAAGCCAGCCACATTCTTACTGCTAGAAATCCTTAACCAAAAAGAGAACTATTTCCTATACACCCACACCTATATGCCTTTCTGCCCCTGCCTTCTCACTTCCTCCCTCCACCCAGCTACATCACTTCCTCTTTCTGCCCAGCTCTGTCACTTCCTGTCTGTCTGTACAGGCTTCCAGACCTCCATGGTTAGTGCTGGGATCAAAGGCACATGCCACCATGCCTGGCTCTGTTCTCAGTGTGTTTTTGAACTCATTGAGATCCAGATGGATCTCTGCCCCACGAATGCTAGCATTAAAGGTGTGTGCTACCATTGCCTGACTTCTATGTTTAATATAGTGGCTGACTTTTTCCTCTGATTTTAGATAAGCTTTATTGGGGTGCACAGATAAAATATCACCACAGGTGGTTCACATCAGTGCCTCACCTGCTGGCTGCTGTATTTTTTGAATAAGCATGTCATGACTGTACACAAATATGGATGGAGCTGTGGTATTTTAATACATGTGTATAGCTTGTCTGGTGAGGGGAACTAGTCTCACCACCTCTTTAATGTTTCTTCATAGTTAGAGACTTTGAGAACTTCCCTTCCCAGCTCTTTACAAAACTTTATTAGACCATTGTAAAGTACAGTTGCCCTGCCCCACAGTGGCATTTCATCAATGCTCCTACCTGTCTTTGTTGGGCTTCCTCATAACCACCCATCTTCTCTCTCTTTTCCAACTTGCCCTCCCAGCCTCTAGTGACTAACATTCAACTTCCTTATTTTGGGCCAACACATTTAATCTTCAATGTGTAGAACTATGTGGCAATTGTCTTTCTCTGCTAAGCTGACTTGTGATATGAAAATGAAGAAATCATTTGCAATGGCTGGTTGTTTTGCAGGCTTTTCCAAGAGATGGAAAGCTGGTTGTAAATGAGCATCTTCCCTAGTTTTTGGAAGACATGTTTCATTTATCATTATAAGAGGCATCTGTAAAAAGGTAACCTAAGCTGACCTGGATGATGTGGACTAAGTACTCTGTCTTGATTTTTGTCTTATATTATTACTTCAAGTGAATACTAGATTAAAAATAGTTAGTACAGCTCTCCAAGTTCAGTATGCTGTAAGACAGATTCATTAAATACTGAAGTCAGCTCTGACTTAGTTATTTGCAGGAGTATTTCTTTTTGTTAGTTGACATGACTTTTGATGTTCAAAGCAAGGCTGGTTCATAATGGCTCTTAGAAAATTCAAACAAATATACAAACTGTAAATATATTACAAGGTAGTCTTTTTAAACATTATTTTGAAAATAAAATAGCACAAGTTAATTCTGATTTCAAAGAGACAGAGATATAAATGAAAAAATTCATTAATTAGAAAACAAGAAAGATGCAGGAAAAATACATAAAAACTCATCTTGGCAGACTATGGCCCAAAGCCATTTCAAGAGGATTTCTCTGGTCTGTTAATCTCTATTCAAATTCTCCCTCTGTACTGCCCATTAGCTCTCTATTGGTCACCTCTATTTCTCTACCACAACTTCTTTCCTTTAACCTTACCCAGGCCAGAGGGGAGGTTCCATGGCCAGTGCAATCTGCTGATGTCCAGAACAAATGGAACATTTCAGTTATAAACGAAGAGCTCTTCAGGTTTGTCACTACCAACCACAGAGTGTCACCCACGCCCATAAAAAGGGCCCCATCACATCACTAAGGCAACACACTAAGCAATTTTCTTCATGTGAAAATGGAAGGGGCAAAGAAGGATATAAAGGAAGAACAGGAAGAAACTGTACAGTTGCACCTCAAGTTAGACTCTTAGTTCTCTGGTGCAATAATTGGAGGTCATAGTCTGATTAATTTATTCAGAATAAAGGTGCATTCGGTCCACAATTCCGAAGACAGGAAATGTTTCTCAGCAGACACACCTGCTCAGGTTTTTCTACCTGATGAGGACTTTAGAATCCCAGACACTGTAGAGCCTCACATGGTCAGACAGTGTCTTAGTTTGGAGCTTTTCTATTCTCCTAAACCCCAGCCTCATTATAGTAGTGTCCCACTCTATGTACAGCTGCATTGACATTAGCTGGCCACCAAAAGCTTCTCCTACTAATAAAGTTGATTAATTCTCTCCCCATTTAATTTCCTTACAATGGGAATTAAGTTTCAAGAAGAATTTTTAAGGGGATGTTATTCTTATTGGGTGCTCTTTGTATGGAAGAAGCTCTTCAGGGATGTGACAGTTTGATTGGCTATGAAAGAGAAATTCTGTCTTTCAAATTTGGGGAGTTGGAGTGCCACACACAGTACACCAAAACATCTCGCCCACACTGCTGTTCACAGTTGTACTTTTCCAAGGTTATAGCATTTATAAGAAACAGTGTTATTTCCCCAAAGAGCACAGTGCCTAATACAACCCGTCAGTTCTACTGATTTTTTCTTCAGTGTGATTTAAAATTAGATGGAAATGTAGTAAAGCAAGATTGTCTTTTTGTACATCACCATAATGAATTTTCTGCATAAATCCACACATATTTCTAATGTATCCATTCAGATAAATGCCTTTCCTTAATGGATTGCTTTTGAACTTATAGAATAGATTGTATTTTAGAGAAATTTTCCTAAAATAATTCTGTTATTTTAAAAGCGTGACTTGTGATCAATAAGAAAGCTTTGACTTTTTCATCTGAACAGTCTCTAAAATCAGAGTTCCTGATTAATTTCTACATGCTATGAATTATTCATAATTTATTCATTATAACCTAAATAGGCTGATAGTACAGGACTCATATAACAAGGTAGAAACATAACACTACATCAAAGCAAGGAGGTTTAGAAGCTGAACTCTTGTTTTCATGTGTTTCTGGTTCAAAAGTAGTTGTCAAAAGTACCACATACAGTTGTAGCAAATCAACAAGCAGATTGACTTGCCGTTTTTCATATACTTTCACTTAAAAATTGGGAAAATCCTGATGAAGGCAAAAAAATTAAAGCAGTAAGTGGCTTTGCAAGTTACTGAAGAGCATCAAATCATTTTTCAGTTCTTATGATTAGTTGAATGTTTTCTGTTTGTTTTTCAATGTGAGAAGCAGGTGCTCAAAGTGATTCCGTTCTTTATTGTTTGCACCATCAGTAGTCTCTTATTTCCATGAACTCTGACAGGGCTTTGCAATGGTAACATAGACCCAAGTTCCATTTACGGTTAAAATTAGGGTGAGAAAGAATTAGACTTGGGCTAAATTTAGCTCTATTAAAATATAATCACTATCTAGTAGTTCTATATGCTGTTCATTCGGGGCAAGAATCAGTACTCTGGCACAGTTTCAGATGAGGTATAACTGTTTACTGAAACTATTTTATTTACATGAGTGGACATATCTGTATCAATTCTGATCCATAAATCATTTAATATTGCTTTAAAAAGTCTGTAGTATATGTTATTCCAAAAATATTAACAGTTTAATGTCTATTGAGCAGACAATGGATTCTTTGGATGAATTAATTCAACAACACAGAAGCCTATGAGACAAGTGACTACATTACACATATTTTGTATGATAGGAAACTAAGACACAGAATGTGGCTCATTCTACCTTGATATAAAATATTGAGATATAAAATTAGACATCTGTATAGACAAATTTCTAAACAGTCTTATTAAATAAGAAACACAGAGCCAAATACAGGGGCAAGAGAAATAGTGAAGAGATCAGAGAAATAGTGAATAGCCACAACTAGCCTTAGCTTACAACCACACAGTAGCTTGCCCAGACAGAGAGCTTCTTCCTGTCTAACCTATGTTTTTATTGCCTTCCTGTTCTGTCTTCTCATTGGCTCTAAGCCCAGCCACATGACTTCCTCATCACTGCCTGTCTATACAGACCTCTAGGTCTCTATGGTTGGTACTGAGATTAAAGGCTCGTGTCACCACACTTGGCTGTGTCCTTGACCACACAGAGACTCTTCTTGCCATGTGACCAGATTAAGGGCGTGCGCTACCACCACTTGACTTCTGTTTTATGGCTTGCTATGACCTCTGATCTCCAGGCAAGCTTTATTTATTAACATACAAATAAAATATCACATTTAAGCACAAATAAAGTATCAGCACACATCTGTATCCAAAGTTTGCTAACGGAAAAACATCTTAAGTTGTATTTGTATATAATGTCACATCTACAAGTTTTACAAACAGTATAACCCAAGATGGAATCTAAGTCTGTATTGTTGAAGATACCATGTTCTTGGAAGCAAGGCCTTGAGCTGGAGCTGACCTGAATGACTCCTCCCTAAGATCTAGCTTTCAAGGTACAAGAATGTTCCATAAAAACTTAAAAAGGAGAAAACAGCTAACAGTCATACTCAGCTATGATACCTGTAAAAACAACCAGTATGGCATGAAAACCTTGAGGGTGTAATAGTAGTTACATATTTTGGCAATAAGCATCCACTCTCTAATTAGATTTAAGACCCACTCAACAAGCAGGAAACCGTGCTTGGTACTGGAAACCTAGACAAACTCAGTACTAGTGAAGTCGTGGACATTGGGGGAGAACCTACAACCACCACTTTGCTAAACCTCTGTAATCCTAAACTACAACCTAAACATTTGTCCTTATACCCACAGATAATTGTATTTCTCATCTCTCATCAAGGAAACTTCTTTGTGCAACATGTGGAGGCTATTACAGAAAACCATAACACATCAAACTGCATGGCTGTGGAACCCAGCCTCAGTGAATAAATCTACAAAACACTCCCACACCTAGGCTTAGGGAACATTGTGAAAAATGGGATGGAAAGACTTCAAGAGCCAGAGGATCAGGGAATTTTCTGAGAGATTGTGTATCCTAGTAGAAGAAAAAGCTACTACAAGCATAAAATTTCACCAAAATGACTGCCAAAACATGAGCTGGACGAAGATGATACCAATACACATGTGGAAGTGCATAAGGAAAAGGCCTTGAGGCGTCTTCAACCCTATACAATGAACTAACTGCAGAAAACAATGGCATACTGATAGTGGAGAAAGTAGGTGTCTTTGTTAGGGTTTTTATTGCTGTGAGGAGACCCCATGACCCCTGCAACTCTTATAAAGGAAACATTTAGTTGAGGTGGCTCATTTACAGTTTGAGAGGTTCAGTCCCTCATCATAATGGTGGGAGCTTGGCTGCATGCAGGCAGACGTGGTGCTGGAGCTGAGAGTGCTACCACTTGCAGTCAACAGGAAGTGGACTGCCTGTCATGCCGAGGGAAGCTTGAGCAAAAGAGACCTCAAACCTCTGCAGTGACACACTTCCTCTAACAAGGCCACACCTCCTAATAGTGCCACTTCCTTTGGGCGCCATTTTTTTTCAAATCACAACATTCTACTCCCTGTCCCCCAAAGGCTTGTAGCCATATTATAATGCAAAAATGTATCCAGTCCAACTTCAGAAGCCCCCATAGTCAATAACAGTCCCAAACTTGTTTCAAATTCCAAAGTCTCTTCTGAGACTCATGAAATCTCTTAACTGCCATCCCATGTAAAAAAAATTCAAAAAACAGATCACATACTTCCAACATATAATAGCATAGGCTATACATCACAGTTCCAAAACTCAGAGAAGGAAGCATAAAGAGGAAATACTGGACCAAAACAGAACAGAAAACTAATTAGGCAAACTCCAAACTATGCATCTCTATGTCTGATGCCAAAACACTCTTTATATCTCAAATTCTATTCAGCTTTGTTGACTGCAATATACTTCTTTCTATTGGGCTTGTTACACTCCCTGTTAGCAGCTCTCTTCTCCAGGTATTCCATAACTCTGGCATCTCTAACATCTTGTGTTTTCCAAGGAAATCCAGGCTTCAACTTCACAGCTTTGGGCAATGGCCTCTCTACTAGGCTTCCAGTTGGGGACATTTCTGACACATGCCTGGCTTCAGTAGCATTCTTCATGCATGGAGACAAATTCCATAACCCATTTCTTCTATCCTTAACTCTAAAGCCAGAATCACTTGGCCAAAGCTGCCAAGTTTTTCTACTTACTGGGACTGGAACACAGCCCCCTTATTCAATTACATATTCACTACTTTTTGTCCTTCACTGCCTAAGCTTGACATTCCTGAAACTGTATCTCTAGACCAGGCTGGCCTCAAATTTAGAGATCTGACAGTCTCTGCTTTTTCACTTCTTAAATGCTTAAAGCATTCCAATGCTTTCCTAATCCAAAGTACCAAAGTTCATATCACTCCAAACAAAAACATTGTCAGGCCTGTCGCAACAATACCTCAGTCCCTGGTACCAACTTCTGTCTTTGTTTGGGTTTTTATTGCTGTGAAGAGACACCATGACCACATCAACTATTATAAATGAAACGTTTAATTGAGGGGGCTCACTTAACAGTTTCAGAGGTTCAGTCTGTTATCATCATGACAGGGAGCATGGTGGCATGCCTACAGATGTGGTACTGGTTACATCTTGGCTTACAGGCAACAGGAAGTCAAATGACCATCACACTGATGGAAGCTTGAACAAAAGGGACCTCAAAGCCCACCCCCACAATGACTCACTTCCTCCCAAAAGGCCACACCTCCTAATAATGCCACTCCCTTTGGGGGCCATTTTCTTTCAAATCACCACTACAGGGAAGAGCACACCAAATAGTTATACAATATCAAACTGTCAGCTCAGAAAATATGTGAATAAGTAGCATTATACAAGCTGAGTAGGTTATATTTAGACATATATTTGTGTATGCATATAAATATATTCATTTGATAACAACTAGTCAAAAAACTAATGAGTTTGAAAGAGAGAAAACAGGATATATAGGAGGGCTTGAAACAAATGCTGTAACGTCATTTTTGCAGCAGTTATCACAAAATCAATTTTTGGTCAACTTTTTGCTATATTGGCACCTATTTTATAGTTTTAGCTTGGTGAATTTTAAGTAGCTTATACCAAATTAATAAATATTTTCCACAGTATTTGTTCATCCCAATAATACTGTTGGCATCAGAGAAGAAAAAATTCTCTAGAATTTCTATGATGCTTTCTGTTTATTTCAACAAAGAAAAAGAAAACTATGTTTCTTGATGTTCAAAGACTGGGAGACATAGATTGAGTTCAGCATAACTGAATTTTCATATCTGCATAAGAAAAGTTAGAGTTCCAATATTTACTATTAGAACTCTGAATTGTTTTCAATGCAAATGAAGCAATATATCAGCTTTTCAACAACTGCCCAATGCAAAGCTAATGTTCAAGCAAGAGTTAGCAGTGGGAGCAAGAGATGGATTACATCCCCTGCCTTCCTCCTTTGGTGATAGAATTCATCATTATAGTAGAACTTTACTTAAGAGCCATCTGATGATGATGAAGAAGAAGAAGAAGAAGAAGAAGAAGAAGAAGAAGAAGAAGAAGAAGAAGAAGAAGAAGAACTTGAAATCATTTTCCAAGTTCTCAGAAGATAGTGATTGGAAATTCTCCTGATGTGAATTTTCCCCAAAAATATTTCTTTTGTAGGCAGAGACTTACTATTTCTCTCATCCTTTGGGGACTTAGATATGAAAATGCAGCCACTATCTTAATACAGTTATGACTATTTGAGGTTTTATGGGTCCTTTTCATGTTCACATTATGTAATGGCTGATGAGCCATGAACAATCACTCAAGTTGAGTAACTAAACACAGGCAGTGTAGGGAAAGCTTTTTCAAACATCCTGAACTTTTCTCCTTCTGAGTGAATTTGGTCTCCTTGACTCACAAATAAACTAAGAAGAGGAAAAATAGATTGCCTGAAACTATCTTTGACATTAAGCAATGGATTCTGAGGGAAGGGGACCTTACTCTTGGAATCTAAACTTGATTAAACCTTTACCATAGACTTGAAGATTAAACTGCTGGGAGAGAAAACATTGAAGTTCAATCTATTTGCAGGACTTTTGCAATTTTATGCCTCAGTGCAGTGAGAAAAGACTCACTTAAGAAAGAATATGTCACTCTTCCCATGCGAATTTAGGGACTTTCTGACCACTGTAATCCATATGTAAGGGCTCACCAAACCTAAATCAAGTCTGTGAAAACACTAATAAAGACCATAAAGTGATAGAAAGAAAATTAGATCATCTATCAAATTAAGGAACATCGTAAAAATATTTACTCATGTCTGGATTATACACTCAAGTTTTAAAAATCTAGGGCATCATAAATGTCTTAAACATTGGCAACTTCAAATCGAACACAGATTTCAAAGTATTGAAAAATGCAGTGATGTGAGATGATATGAACTGCTATCCCATCTAAAATATTTTTTTAGTAAAGCATGCCATCACCTTTTGTAAACATTGGTGGTTCCAGGAAACATAAATCTGACCAGTTCAATGCGAGCAGAATTGTCATTCAGGATAGTTTCTTCACAATAGCGATGATTATACAAGCTCATTTGTGTCCATTTTTGTAGTTGTACTTATTCAAATTTATTTTTTGTATGTCAAATCATCAGTTTATTAGCTTCTTCTGCAAGCAAAAGGCTTATTTATCTTTCAATTTCAGAAAAACTTACATTAATACATATTTTATAATTGAAAACATTATTTGATGCACATATCCTTTAACTGTGTTGTAGAATATGATTATGATAACGCTATTACTATCACCTAGGACAGACTCTGGTAAACAGTTTGTTCTTGGCATCAAGAAGGCTTAACATGAAGTGGCAAGATGCATTTGTGAAAGTCCCAACCAGAGATAAGATAGAAATCCACCCGAGCTGACGGACACAAGTGTATTCTAGTTTCTGCATGCAAAAGAACACCAAAACTCTAGGTTTCAGAGGAGATTGCTGAGCTGCCAAAACATAAAGGCAAAGGGCTAGAATTCAAAGTACATTTATAAATGGACAGGAATGACTTTAAACATGCATTCTAATGCTTTTCAACAACAGAAAGAGAGAATTTGTACTGAACAACAGGATTTTGGTGAGATTTGGTAAGACTTTACACTGAACCTAGAACAAAACAGATCAAATTAACTGTACATTATAATAGCTATTTTTGTCATTGACAATTTTAATAACTACAATAATTCTCTATCATTCTAATTATATGCTTATGTAATCACTAAAATTTTTACTAATCACATTTTGAAGGACCTCTTTCTTTCTGGTTAGATATAGAAAATGTAAATATTTGCACAGGAGATGTGCTGGCATTCTAATGTTCATGTTTCACCAGTTTCAAGGAGAGTGCAATACAGATACAGTTACTATCATGGGCATGTTGCTGTGGATAGCAGAGCAGACATCTCTAGCCTAATATTCTCTCACACCTCCATTCAATGACAGGAAAATTCATTACCTAAAAACTTGACATTTGACCTGAATCTCAAAGTTCTATAAAAGACAATTTTTCCCTTATATAGTCTCATCTAAAAGTATAAATTACATAAAAGACGTCTTCCCCATCACTGGCACTATGAAAGTATCTCATATATTAACTAATTTAAAATAAACAATATATTGAGCCCCAGATTGCGCTCTCTCTCTCTCTCTCTCTCTCTCTCTCTCTCTATCTCTATCTCTATCTCTATCTCTGTGTGTGTGTGTGTTCCCTCTTAACTTTCTTATGCTGACTTGTTACAAAGGTCATATCATGGCAAGTTCTCATATAAACAAAATTTTAAATACATTAACATGTCACTTTTGTATTATATTTATATTTTAATATATAAAACATGTACATTTTATTAATAAATGGTCAGCAAATAGCAGGAAAATCACAATCCAAATGCTTTCACAGGTGTTTCCATTGAGATTAAGTTCCCTAACCCTGCATTTTGATCTTGCTTTTCTGTACTTATCTCCATCTGCTGCCAAGAGAAATTTCCTTGATGAAGGGTGAGGACTATACTTATCTGTGGGTATAAGGGTAAATGTTGCTAGACTGTGTAGATGAATTTCTAAATGGTCTGATTAAATAAGAAACATGGAGCCAAATATAGGCATGAAAGCCTTAGAGAGATAAGGGAAATAGAGAAAGCCACCAGCCAACCTTACCTCACCAACTCTGCAGCTTCCAAATGCGAGTTACTTCCTGTCTACCCATGCACATATGCCTTGCTGTTTTGCCATCTGATTTGCTCTCTATCCAGCTACATCACTTCCTCTTCCTGCCCAGCTCTGTCATTTTCTGTCTGTCTGTACAGACCTCCAGACCTCTATGGTTAACTAGTGGTGGAATTAAGGCGTGTGCTTACTCTAGCCACTCTACCTGGCTCTGTATCCAGTGTGACCTTGAACACACAGAGATCTTTCCTGCTACGTGAGAGGATTAAGGGTGTGTGCTACCACTGCCTGACTTCTTTGTTTACTTATAATGGCTTACTCTTTCCTCTGTTCTCCAGGCAAGCTTTATTTATTAAAGCACAAATAAAATATCACCACATTTCAGCACAAATAAAATATAACCACAAGACTGTTGTTAGGTACTATACTGGTTTAATGAATTAGTGGTTCTCCAGTGCATACCAGTTGGTTATCCAATGTCAAATTGTCAGCACTGAAAAGATACATACAAGTAATATTGTATGGACTCAACCTCAACAAGTTTTATTTAGAAATTAAATGTATATATAAATGCATATAAGCATTCCATAACAACTAATGAAAATTACACCATGAATTTGAGAGAGAATGTGAAAGGGTATAAGGGAGGACTTGGAGAGAGGGAAGGGAATAGAGAAATATTTTAACTAAATTGCATTCTCAAAAATTAACAAGCAAACAAAAAATCCTTTGCTTCATCCAAACTAATCTCAGATGGAATCATTTCTGTGGCCTGTCATTTATCTTTTTGTCTGATGTAAATAGAAATTCACTCTCCAAAATACATCTCATAACATTCTTTGTCTGAAAATGGACATAATCAAATCAATGATAAGTTTGTAAAAGACACTTATAAAGGCCCTGCTCTGGGTGTTAAGAAACAGAACTGAGCTTATGCCATTGAAGAGTAGAATATCTTTGTGAGTTACCTTGATATAGCCATCCTTAGCCATGTAATTTTGAATACCTTCTTGCGTTACCTCTGGTATAAATGACAACTCTTACAAGGGAAGCGCCACTATCTAGACAGAAAGTGCCCATGGAATGAAGAAATTAAAGTAGGAAACATACATATGAGTATTCCTCAAAGGTAGTATTTAGCATGGAAGGTAAATTAAGAGCAGGATGAGATGGGGGTGTTTGTTTGTTATTTCTTAGAGTCAGGGGAGCATAAGAGAAGAATGTAAAATTCAGATTTATGTTAAGTAGGGCCTTTTGGCATACAGAAACTTAGAACACATGGGAAGGATCAGTAAAGAAGGAAAAAAGAGATAGAAACAACAGTGCAGGAATGGAGTGTGGAATGAGACAGGTGGTGTGAGATGCTCACTTCATGAGACTGGGTAGGATTATATTAACTGGAGAGTGAAGGATAAAATTAATTCACCAGGGACTATTTCAATATGGTTTTAAATGAGTTGAATCTATCAGGCTTAGAATTATATTTAATTTTATCTCTCATATATGCATATGTGTGTATGTATGTATAAGATATATAAGCATATAAAATCTTTTGTTATATAATAATAGTCTTGAAATTTTAGAGGGAAAGGTGTGGGGAGAATGTTTTTTTATTAATCTATTTACTTTATATTGTAGATGTAACCATCCTATTAAATAAGAAACACAGAGCCAAATATAGAGTTAAAATCCCAAGAGGTCAGAGCAGTAGCTGCTCCTTCTGAGGGGAAGGACGACAGCGGCAGCGAAGGGTAAGAAAGGGTTTTTAGTCTCAGCTCTCAGCTACTGCTCTGACCTCTTGGGCTTTTAACTCTATATTTGGCTCTGTGTTTCTTATTTAATAAGACGGTTACATCTACATTATATCCTTACAACAGTTCCCTCCTTCCTCTCTTATCAGTGCCCCCCCATACCTCCTCTCTGCCCCCTTCATCCATCCCTCCTCTGTTTCTATTCGGAAAAGGGCAGACCTCCCATGGATATCAACAAATCACCACGGGCATATCAACTTTTAGTAAGACTAAGCATCTCCTCTTGTCTTAAGGCTGGGCAAGGCAACTCAATATGAGGAAGAGGGTCCCAAAAGCCAGTGAATGAGTCAGAGGCAGCCTCTGCATTTTGCTGCCTGGGGGCCAGCCTCCAGCAGCACAAGGCTCCAAAGGAATCCATGGAGTCAGCATACTATGACTTTTCTATCTGAAGGGGTAAAGGGAAAAGACACTCACACACTCTCTTGATGGTTTTCTTCTTTATTCTTCTTCTGTATTCTCTGATCCTTTATTTTTCCTCTATAGCTTATACACCCAAAAAAATCAGGCAATGTAGAAATTACAATGTGGTTACATCTATTTTCCAAGTGAATGATCATAATGAATACAGGTAAAAAACATATTTTCTCAATAAAGTTTTTTTCTTAATAAAAAAGAAAAATAAATAAATAAATAAAATTAAAAGAATTCGAGCCAGCCTGACTCCTGGGACTAGATTGTTTTCCTTAATCACTAACCTGAATTGTGATCTATGCAGCTCCTTAGGTAAAACTCAAAGGCCTTAGAAGTGTGTCAATTCTTTGTATATATTTTTATCATCAAAACTCTATTTAAACTAGCATTATTATTATCAATTAGATAGTACAACTTAAGACAAAATCATCTTCATAATAACCCACAGGGGAAAATGCCCAATAGAATAGGAAGTTTTCATGAGATAAACACACTACATTATAGGCCTTGAGGATCTCCTCACACCTACTCACACCATGACAGATACCAGAGAAAGAGGCAGCAGCAACATGTAAAGGCATAACAGAAGCAAAAGACACTCTGAAGTCTGTGGTCTTGGGGCCTTGCCTATCCGAGATTCACCTATCAGAGATTTTTCTCCTGGTGGGCTAACACCCTGGAGTCAATTGCCATCTGCTACTCCTCTGACATGGCTACCAGCACCTGCTTCCACTGTTAGGAGTCCCACAAGAAGACCAAGCTACACAATTGTCACATACTTTCAGAGTGCCTAGGTCAGTCCCATGCAGTCTCCCTGATTGTTGATTCTGTCTCTATGAGCTCCTATGAGCCCAGGTTAATTGATTCTGTGGGTTTTCTTGTGATGTCCTTAAACCCTCTGGCTCCTACAATCCATCCTCCCTCTGTTCAGCAGGATTCTCTGAGTTCGACCTAATGTTTGTCTGTGGGTCTCTGCATCTATTTCCATCAGTTGCTCAATGAAGCCTCTCTGATGACTATTGGGCTAGGCACCAATTTATGAGTATAGCAGAATAATGTCAGGCATCATTACATTGACATGTTTTTTCCAGTCATGTTTGGTTGTATCCTAGGTCTCTGGGCCATTCAGCCTCTGGGTCCTGGTGCTCCAGGCAGTGTCAGGTGAGCTTACAGGGAGAGAGTATTTTATTGGCAGTCTTCATATCACATTATAAATAACTAAAATTAGAATATTACATAAGGACCAGCATATCAATCATAATTTAGGAGAGTAAACAACTTGGTGAAAAGTTATTTCTGACGTGTTATGACTCTGGGCAGAGATCTAAGTTTGAAAGAAACAGAAATGCAAACATTAAAATAACAAGTTTTGCCATAGTCCACAGATTAATAAGAGCAGAGCATATATGATGTACATGTATATGTAGACTTGTGGATTGAGGTGGTAAACTTCAAAATATTGAAACTAACAAGGGCTGTGGAAGTTATTCAGTAGCTGTCCTAGATAAAAATCATATTAGCTTACATGTTTAGCAGAAAGGAAACAGTAGAATGCTTATCCAAGGGTCTTGGTGGCAGATAACTAATTGTAAAGAGGAACCACTGGTTTACAGAGATGTGATATAAAAAACACGTTGTCAGTGTTCATTCTGCCATATCTTGCGGGTGACTATGTCAACATGGTCGTGACCTGTAAGATCTGGGGAACAAAGCATAGAGAGTATGATTCCCAATAACTTCCATGACTCTAGATCAAGCTGCACAGATAGAGATCATAACATGTTTGAGAAGTGATATTTTGTGTATGCTCTAACAAATAAAGCTTGCCTGAAGATCAGAGGGCAAAGCCAGCCACTAGTTAGCCATAGAGGCCAGGCTTTGGTGGCACATACCTTTACTCCCAGCACTTGGCATCTCATGCCTTTGCTCTTAGTATTTGTGAAGCACACAGACATTTAATTCTAGCACTAGGGAGGTTGAGACAGGAAGTGATACAGCTGGGCAGAGAAAAGAATATAAGTCATGAGGAGGGAGAAAGGAGCTCAGTCCTTTCAGCTGAGGAATGGTGAAGGTGGCTGTGGCTCGTTCCTTTGTCTCTCTGATCTTTTGTCATTTGCCCTGATATCTGGCTCTGGGTTTTTGTTAAGATCAGTTAGGATTCATGCCACTTGTGCTAAACAATAAATATAAGAACTCACAAAAGATGTAGGAAAGGACGATAATATCTCTTAATAAGCACTCAAGGACATTCAGTACCAGTCATCAGTACCAATGTTGAAATTAAAGCTCTTCACAGAGCAGAAATCCTGGAAAGATGCAGGCCTTCAGCAGACTTTGTTTAAATATATGAATATATTTAATTGAGAAAGACAGGCATTTCTTCATCTAGTAAAAAGGGGAAGTGATATGGCCAAGTGAGTATCGACATCCCTGTTTTCAAATGAATCAAAGATAAGCTCAGAGAGTGATTGACTTTCATAATGTATCTATGAAAACTGACAGGCATTGAGATCAGACTGTCTTTGGGTCCCTGAGTTTTGTACGTTCACAAGCTCCCAGTGCGCATCTATGTCTTCCTCTCCACTGGAAGTAATGACTTTTCTAACATTCTATGATCTTTGTAGTGTTTGCAAAACTATGACAGTACCTTTGCAGCAAAATTACTGCTAAGGGATTATGCTTCTCTTACTCCACTAAACCCCAGGCTATGTCACTTTGGATACAAGAGGTCTTGCAGGAACATGAAAGATTTGGAAGGTTGAAGATCATATTTTACTACCAACATTTAGTGCCTGAAAATTTGGGTGTAATTATAAATTTTTTTCATTTTGGTTTTTTACTTTCTGGGGTGTGAACTTTATATAAGTCTTAGATAATGGCTCTAAGGCTCAGTTCATTAATCTGTAGAGGGAGATGTCATGCCTGCCTTGGAAACTACTTGTGAATATTATTAGAGATGATGTATATGTATGTATTTTGCTTGTGATATATATACATATATGTATATGTATGTATATATATGTGTGTATTATATTATTATAAATTTTAAAATTAAACATACACATATACATATATAATGTATGTGTAGTGTTTGTAGATATAAGCACACATGTTTTTAAATAGTAGTATCATGTAAATTTACTTTGAAAATAGGCCAAGTCAGAATAAAGGTAGATCCTAAAATACATTTGAAAAGTAAATAAATTATAACAATTGTTTAACAGTATATTTCAGCTACAGAAATCAACAGCATTCATATATATTCCTTTTTTATTATTTTTTTCTTAAGAAAAAATTTTCATTCATTTTACATACCAATCAAAGATCCCCCTCTTCCCTCCTCCTACCCCCCCAGGATCCCACTCCCAACCCACACCCCATTCCTCCCCACAAGAAGGCAAGGCCTCCCATGGGGAGGCACATCCAGTAGAGGCAAGTCCAAGCTCCTCCCCCTGCCTCAAGGCTGCATGAGGAGAACCATCCTAGGGCTCCAAAAAGCCTGCTCATGTACCAGGGATGGATCCTGATCCCACTGTCAGGGGGCCCCTTAAGCAGATCAAAGTGCACAACTGTCTTGCCTATGCAAAGGGCCTAGCCCAGTCCCATGTAAGCTCCGCAGCCATTGATACAACTTTCATGAGTTTCCACTAGTTTGTTGTGGTTGTCTCTGCACATTTCCCCATCATTATCTTGATGCACTTGCTAGTAGAATCCCTCTTCTCTCTCTTTTTGACTGAACTCCTGGAGCTCTGCCTGGTGCTCGGCTGTGGATCTCTGCATCTGCTTCCATCAGTCACTGGAGAAAAGCTCTGTGATGACATTTAGGGTATTCATCCATCTGGTCACTGGGGTAAGTTCAGTTCAGGTACCCTCTCAACAACCAGATACACTGAATCTGATTAAAGAAAAAGTAGGAAGTAGTCTTGAATGCATTGGCATGGGAGACTACTTTATAAATATAACACCAGTAGCTCAGACATTGAGAGCAATTAATAAATGGGACCTCCTGAAACTGAGAAGCTTCTGTAAGGCAAAGGACACAGTAAATAAGACAAATTGACAGCCTACAGAAAGGGAAAAGGTCTTCACCAACCCCACATCTGACAGAGGGATGATCTCCAAAATATACAAAGAACTCAAGAAACTAGACATCAAAACAATGAACAATCCAATTAAAAAATGGACTACAGAGCTAAACAGAGAATTCTCAAAGAAGACTATCAAATGGCCAAAAGACATTTAAGGAATTGCTCAACATCTTTAACCATCAGGGAGATGCAAATCAAAATGACTCTGAGATACTATCTTACACCTGTCAGAATGGGTAAGATAAAAAACAATGAAGACAGCTTATGTTGGAGCAGATGTGGGGTATTCATATATATTCTGAATATAATGGTAAACAATTACCATGTATTCAAATGTGGCACTGGTGTATTTTCTTTTGGATATTTTTCTATATTTCACAGTATTCAGTATTTGAAATCAGTAGAATTGTAACTAGCTAGGTGGTGGTGGTGCATACCTTCCAGTACTTGGAAAGCAGAGGCAGGCAGATTTCTGAGTTTGATGCCGGCCTAGTCTACAGAGCAAGTTCCAGGGTGGCCAGGGCTACACAGAGAAAGTCTGTTTTGAAAAAAAAAAAAAGATTATAACCATATAAAACACATTGCTGTATTTAGTGGAATATTTTTAAAGTAAAAATAAGCAAAAGTCTGGCAACATAGTATTAGCCTGTAATCTCAGTCATCAGGAAAAAAAGAGCAAGGGGATCACAAATTACAGATGAACTTTTCTACATCCATCTGGACTACATGATGAAATGCTGCCTCAAACAAAACAAAATGTCAGTTTTAAAGTTCAGTGATTATAAAGAAGACTTATGAGATACAAGGTGAATATGAATTTTTTCCAGGATATATTTACATATTCCCCCTTGAAGATTACTGAAAAACTACTTTAAGCAGGATTTATAGAGCTATAGAACAATTTGTTAAATCTGTCAGATATATTGTAACTAGGTCTAAAAACAGACAGACCATAGCAAAGTAAAAAGAACGGATAAGTGTTATGTGAAGCTGAGATACAAAATTTGGTTATCATTGGGATTCTTAAAGGATTAAGATATATTAATTTATTATTTGGATATATTCTTAGCAATATTGTTTCTGTGCTTTGCTTTCTCAGAATTTATTAATCTGTTAGTAGAAAGCTATAAGTAAAGGTTAAAAATAATATAGACAAAGGATTTACAATTAATGATATTAATTTTTATGGAATGATAGTTGGACTCTATTAAACTAATGTCTGTTAATCAAATGTATTACTTGGATTATAGACTCCTCTCTTGTACAATAATCTCATAATCTATAGTGGTTCTAAACAGACTTAATTAATTCTTTTGCATAAATAAGTGAATTAGCTCACTTTGGTGGGTTATGATTTTTAAAGTGTTCTCTCATAAATATTATTTTCCTTTAACATTCTCTTCCTTTGCCATTGATATAGATGATTGAAACAAGCATTATAATAATAATAATAATAATAATAATAATAATAATAATAATAATAATAAGTATAAAGTGCAGGTCCTTGAAAAAAACAAAATACTTTCCAATTATGATTAGAATACTTTATAAGTTCTTTTTTAATCTTCAGACTTTCACTGATTTATTTTGAAGATTCATTTTCTATGATGGTTCTTCAAAAGATTCCAAAAAATATATATGTGTGTGTGTGTGTGTGTGTGTGTGTGTGTGTGTTAGTGAGCACAATTTTAGGAGCTAAACATAACTCCTATAGGTGTGTATTTGTCCTGATATTAATCTGGTATCACCTTCCTCTATGTTGAATTGAATTGAGTTAATATTAATGTATTGCAAAAGGTAGAAAGTTATTATTTGATTATGAAATAGTTAATTAAAGTGATGGGATTTGCAGGCTCTTGCAAAGAAGAAGTTAGGAAAGAAAATTCACGTTTTACAATAGGATTATATGACTATATATTGATGATGTAGCTATCCAAAGAGAGATTATACAGAGTATTTCATTTGGTAAATTTGAATTTTATTACCAATATGCTTAATTGAAACATTTATGATAATTCAAACATTACAATACATATAAGCCCCTATCTGCATATGTACAACAGACAGATAGATAGGTGATAGACATGATAGATAGGGAGTTAGATGAAATAGTGAATGATTGATAGTAAATGGTATCTAGATAAAATCATGATAAGTATTAAAAATAAGTAATGGATAGAGGATAACTGAAGTCAAAGTGAATAAAATTGCTCAAATGGACTCTAATGACTAGACAGAGAAGATGGCAGAGGCAGTATGAAGGAGGTGTGATAAGAGAGAAACTACACTCAACAGAAGGAGCAAAGATCAAATAAAGGGGCCACATAAAGAACCTTCAAAGAACCATAGGTCCGGTTGATGCCTGAAGAGGCTACTTTAGTAATTTGATGCAATACAATGTGTAAAATGAACAGAGGTACTGCAGGCCAGTGAGGGTAATGAAGGAAAGCAGAACGTAATTACTGATAGAGGAAGAAGTCAGACATCAACAGATAAAATGTGTTCGAGAATAGTTTATGCCTCAAAAGTAAATCAAAACAATAACAAAAATGCTTTCCATTATCTAAACTAGGTCAGTGCTCAACATTTTATTTATTTGATGTGTGGTTATCTGTCTGTCTCTGTCCCTCTGTCCCTCCCTCCCTCCATCTCCCTCCCCCAGTGTGTATGTGTGTGTGTGTGTGTGTGTGTGTGTCTGTGTGTCTGTGAGTCTGTGTGTGCGTGTGTCTGTGTGTGAAAGCATGGAACCTATATTTACTTAATATATTACAGATATACAATACGTCATTATTACCTATAGTCATCATGTTTTAAATTAGACTGCTAAAAATTATTTACCTCATACCTAAAAACTTCTAGCCTTTGACAAGCGTTTCTGATCCAACCATTGATGATTTCTACTATATCCTGTTCTGACATTGGTTGCTATCCAACTAAGGAGTTCAACCAGTTTTTATATTTACATGTCTGGATAATTTCACTTTGATCAATAATCTCTAGGTTCACATACATTTTTACATGGGACTTTATTTTTTCAGTGCTTAATAATAGCTATTATGTATTTATATACTAATTACTCAGGGGGACTACTGAAATATATGTAATATATTATATGTGATGTGTAAATTAATGTGACATAAGCAATACCCATAGTTTACACTTTCTAGGTGTTTTGTTTCACACATCAGCTACACCAATGTATGAACTTTGCCCCCTTATTTGAGGTGTCGGACTCAATGGGCCAATGCTGCCATGGATGTAACAGTGAAGGCACTTTTTTATCTCACTGACTTCATTTTTACTTTTTGGAAACATAATTGTAAGTAATGTAAAACTCATGCATTTTATTAATTTTAATATTTTAATAAACTTCCATCTTTCTTGCATGAAGATTACAAACATTTCTGTTTCTTCAAATAGTATAAAACTGTTATGTTTCTCAGCTTCTTTGCCTTCTTTCTATAGAGTTGTAGAACACAGCTTCCCTGAGCTCCAGTCTTCCCAGAGGGACTGCAGGAAACTGATCTATTAGTTCTGTGGGTGATATTATCATCTATACCACTTTGTATAAAATATAACCTTCTTTTTTGAAATAGCCAGTAATCTTTAGAAATATTGGTAAGCAGACCAAACAGAAATTTGATATACTAATTCATCCTAATCCCTTGTGAGCTTTAGAAAATATCTAACATGCCCAAAGTACATAGGTATAGGACACAAACATCAACATTTTCAACTTGATTATAGAAGCGGTCTTGAAAATACAATGTCTTTGCTAGCCTCTCTCAAACTGAATCTATCATATACAATCTGGACAATTATTTCATCTGCAATCACAGACTTCGTTCTTTCATAGAACACAGCATCGTCCATCTCCTGCTGTTTACATCACAATGCTTTGGTGTCCAGCACCACAGTGTAAACCCTCAGAATACAAGTTCTAGCTTACTTATGTAGCCAGAAGTTTCCCTGTCTCCCAGCCAACTGGCAGTCAGAACAAATCTCTCCCACTTGCATCCCCCAAGTAAACACACAAAGGCTTACACTAATTATAATTTCTTGGCCATTAGATCAGGCTTATTACTTACTAGCTCTTACACTTAAATTAACCCATAATTTTTATTTATGTTTAGCCATGTTGCTTGGTACCTTTTCTCAGTTCTGCATTGTTACCTTGCTTCCTCTGTGTGTGGCTGGTGACTTCTGACTCAGAATTCTCATCTTCTGTTTGCCCCACCTATACTTCCTGCCTGGCTACTGACAAATTAGCATTTTATTAAACCAGTGTGTGAAAGCATTATCCCATAGCATTTTCCCTTTTCTGTTTAATTAAAAAGCAAAATTTTAACTTTAACATGGTAAACTTACATATAACAAAATAGTTATCAAGCAAGAATTACAGTTACAATATCTAATCTATTTGTATTTGGCAAAATTAAAGAAAATATTCTATCTATCGTTTATTTGTGAGTCTAACGTTTCATATCTAATTTATCTTTTATCACAACCAAGGAAAATTATAACTGTCTAAACTTAACTACATCAAAGACCTCAGAAAGATATAGTACCTAAGTAAACGGGAAGAGCATTGTAAGCAACTTCCAAATATCTATTATGACAGAGACAGCTGGCTGCCTGGACAGCCACCCAAAGTTCCTCTGCAACGTTGGGGCATCCATCTTCAGCCAATAGGCCTAGAGTTTTTTAGTCATTTCTTCATGTGTTCTGTAGTGTTGCTTGGATTCTAACAGCTACCTCAGGGGAGGTGATGAGAAGGTTTGACATCGGCAAATAGTGAATTCATTTATTCAATAACAGGGAAGGCCTTATATACCCTCCTCCCAGTGCCCACTCTGTGTGGTCATCCTTCATTGGCTGGGCACAATCAGGAACTCTGACAGCGACTAGGAACTCTGACAGCTCCTGTTGCTAGGCCCTCAGGCAGACTCCAGGGTGGCTCTTAAGGAGCACATTATGTGCACACCTTGGCTACTAGTCTGAGCCAATTTCCTCAACCCTATGGGCCTGTCATACTACACTGTAGAATATTTGGCAGTCTCCTCTGCAAAACAGGAATCTGAAGGACCATTTCATCTTGCAAAGTTCAGTGGCCACCTTTCTATGAGTCCTGCATGTCCAGTTTATACAACATATTATCAAGCAGTCCAATCAAGGACACTTTTTTGCTCAGTGGCTGACTTTTGCCACAAAGAAAGCAAACTCCATAATGAGTTTCTTCAATGCCCATTATCTTCTCTAAGTAGATTGGTGCTGCCAAGAGCAGACATGTCTCAATATCCAGAAAGTCAAAGTTCTTAAAACATTTTAAATGCCATATTCTGTAGGTCTTTGAAGTGTTTGAAGATTATCTACCTAATTGAAATATATCTATATATACCTAGAAAACTTAACTAGCATGACTATGGGTTTGATTTTCATGGAGACTAATTATTAATCTGCATTTCTTAATTATACATTATAATTTCATATGAGCTATATAAGTATAATATCTTAAACAAGAGTAGAAATATACATACAGTACAACAAAATTAACTTTAAATTTGTAATGAACTAAAATCTACAGCAATTTAAAACATTTTATACAAATTATTGCTCTTTAAAAGTAGGTTCATTAATCTACCCTTTCATCCTATCATATCTATAACATCTCCTTTTCTTCTTTAGAAAGAGATTGAATTTATAATCAACCTACTTTAAATAAAAACAAATATTTATAAACAATATTTTCAGAATTTGAGCATAGCTTTTCATACTACTTCCTGCTGGATTAGGGTGCTGGCAATCTAATGGGGATCCTGAGAAAATTTAGAATTATGGTCAAGTCCTGACTGGAGTAGACTGTAATGCTGTATTCTCTGAGTCAGTTGCCTTGAAGCTGTTTTTGGATGTTGGATCATCTGGGCCTCTCAGGGAGTCTTCCTTGATCAAACCATATTAGCCTGAAAGCAATCCACAGGTTCTCATCTTCTGTGAAAATGAAAGCAGAACCTCCCAAAGTAACATAAACTTTGAAGTCCAGATACTTTTAAAGTATTTATATATATTGGCTTAACTCAACAGCTTTTCCAATCAAATGTCTTTCTGCAATAAAAATCCCAAAGACAATATAATCCAGACTCCCTGTGTGATTTCCATCTTTACATGGCTTATTTTTATATTACTGTTATTGTCTCTTTAAAGACTTTATTTCTTAAAACTATTTCTTTATATAACTGTCTATCTTCCTTTTCTTCTGTCTTTCAAGCCTACATACATTTTTACACACATTGTAAACTGTATAGGGCTTTATTTCATCTGAATCTGTTCTGTTGTGAATCTATAATCCTTCTCTAACCAGGAGAGATTTTAAACTGCTGAACCCCGTGGCTAGGACCAGCATGACAGCCTTTGCTGCTGACTCCGCCCATCTCAGCTTCCTAATATGGCAGCAGTATGTTTGCAGCCAGTCCAGGATGCCATGTTCTCTGTTGACTCTGGGAGGCAGTGAGTCTATGCTTCCCTCCTCCAGCAGTGTGTAGCCCAAAACCTTTTCTTTTTTTTCCCTTTTTTTTTCTGTTCTAGCAAAAGCTAAATCCACCACACAGTGCTCTGCATGGCTTGGAGAGACCTCTGTGTTCAGTGGCAGGAATCCACCATGCTGCACTCAAGCCCATATGCCCTGAACCAGCCATACTGTAGCTAAAATCCACACATCAGGTCATGGCATCTTTATACCTTGGGGTCTCTATATCTTAGCTAGCATGAGACATGAAGTAGAAAACTGTTTTTGGCTCCATTATTGTGTGTTTAGAAGCTCTTTTTAAACTCTTTTAGGACTTACAGAAATTTGAGAGCCCCATGCTGGGTCCCAATTATAGCCAGAAGTTTTCCTGTGTCCTGGCCAGCCAGTGGTTGGGACAAATCTCTCCCACTTGCATCCCCCAAGTAAACACACAAAGGCTTATATTAATTATAACTTCTTGGCCATTAGCTCAGGCTTATTACTGACTAGCTCTTACACTTAAATTAACCCATAATTCTTAATTATGTTTAGCCATGTTGCTTGATACCTTTTCTCAGTTCTGCCTTGTATCTTGCTTCCTCCGTATCTGGCTGGTGACTCCTGACTCAGCTCTTCCTTTTCCCAGAATTCTCATCTTCTGTTTGCCCTGCCTATACTTCCTGCCTGGCTACCAGCCAACCAGCATTTTATTAAACCAGTGTACAAAAGCATTATCCCACAACATACTTAAATAAGAATATGGCACTTGATGCATGGGAAGGAGCAAGAGGAGACCAATCTTAAAACCACTAAGACAAAATATAGTAGTTACATAACAAAACTTGGTGGGCTAGTGCTTGATATGGCTGTTTCCTTCAGAAAGGACATTACCAAGCATGGCTTGGATTACTGCTAAGTCTCTGTGTATGAGGCTTCATGAACAACATTGTGTGGGAAAAACTAAAGTGATACAAATAGTGCAAATGCCAATCTCCCATATCCTGATAATGATAACAAAATGATAAAAAACCCATCTTTAGCTAGGGCAGGTATCATCTCCTCTGTAAGGCCTGTTCTGCCGGGGATGGCATATAAGATGCCTGACTTGGTACCAGCAGAGATTGGAGATGAAGGACCCAAGATTTTGGACCATCAACCCTCCATGCACTCACCTCTGGATCTTCTGTTTAGCATGCCTCTAGAGGGCCAAGGCAGAAATGCCTATGTGTCCCAAGTCATGCTTTATGGCATGCACATGTCATGTTCTCCTCCATACAATTACTTTTTGTAATGCTAGTCTTTTTTCTTCTATCTGATCTTCATGTTCTGTATTTCCAGGTCAATGGTGATTACTGTGATACAGGAAAGGAGTGAAGTAAATTTCACAGGAAATTATACAGAGATGAACACCCAGGCTGGGGTTAAGGTAGTTATGCAGGTCGTAGGAGAGAACCTGCAGCCTGGAGAAGCTTTTCAGGCTTGGATAAACTATACCAAATGTGTGGTCAACTGTAGCACATGGTATGATGTGTATCAGCACACTGGACTCAAATTGGCCGTGATGAATAATTCAGTTTCTGAGGATATTCCAAGGGCATTGTGTAAAACTTGAGACCCTAAGGGGTATTGGCTGAAGACTGTGGATGGAGTAACATACAGATGGGATGACAAAATAGAAGTGTGGGAACCTAGAACAGGAGGGAAATGGTGGCCTACACCAAGAAAGGGAGATGGCAACTTTAATCCAGATGTTTTTATTCCTCCTGAAGAAGTGTGGAGACAATGTGGTAATGGTTGGTGTGACTGCTGCAAGTTTTATTGGGTTCATAGATTGAAAAGAGCTGCCAGGAAAGGTGAGCTTCCTTTCATGGAAG
>CABHPH010123830.1:0-11704 GCA_902168325.1 Peromyscus nudipes
TGTGTGTGTGTGTGTGTGTGTGTGTGTGTGTGTGTATGTGTGTATGCACACACGTATGTATGAGCACACAAAGAGGTCAGAAAAGGACACTGGAACCCCTGGGTCTGGAGTTACAGACTGAGTGCTTGTTGTTGAACCTGGGTAGGTCTTCTGCAAGGCAGCCAGTGCTCTTAACTACTGAGTCATTGCTCCAGCCCCTTCATAAAAATAAGTAAATAAATAAATAAATAAAATTTTAATTATGTTTTAATTTCTCAAACCTAGAAAAAACTCTGTAGTGACCTGGACAGTTACTTTATAACCAAGTAGGGGCAGCTAGTAAAGAAAATGTAACAACAGTCACATCCATAGAAAGCAAAGTGACAGCTTCATCTGAGCTGGCCCAGCAGGAAGCTTCGAGGCAGGTGAGTTAGTTGTCCTCACTCATGCTGTGGGTTTAGAATCAGCACCAAGGAGCTTCTGCTTTGTATCCACGTAAGTACCACTAAACACAAGTTTATCCGTCACGCATGGTTATACGTAACTCAGCAATATTACACCAGTAAGAATGAAATCATCTGCTAAGTGTTAAGCTTGGGAGCATTACTCTACCACATGACTCTGGGAGGTGGCTCACAGCCCAAGGTGTGGCCTGTGCAGTGTCATCCGAGTGAGTCACACACTGCCATTATGTAGCATCTTAGGAGTCATGACAAAGGCAGAGATGGAAGGTGAAGCTGAAGACAGAGGAACCAAAGATGCCATCCCAAACTGAGAAAGGACCATGCTGGCCCTCACAGGAGGGCCCTCTCTTACCTATGCTCCTTGGAGTCAGCAACACTGGGTCTCAGCACCTCACTGCTCTCCAGATCACACTGTACTAGCACCCTCATCTTTCTATCGAGAAACTGGGGGCCTCAGTCTTTATTCACAGCCTCCCTCCTAGGAGAAATCTTGCCAGGAAAAATCCACGTCCTTTGCTTAAGACTACAGCCCTCTTGCCTCCTTACAAAATCTGATTGATAACTCACTGTACTTCTGACCTAAGCTCCTTTGTGCCTACCTTAAACATTTGATTGTAATCTTTGTATCAAATGTTTATAGTCTCTTCTTTTGCGTAAGGTATGGTTAAAATAAAAGGTATACACTTTGCTTATTAGAACAAGATTCAATTTATTCTTAATTATGTGTGTATGTGCACATCTGCGTACGTATACTGGAGTGCAGTGAGTGTGAGTGACAACCAGCAGGGTCATCAAATCCACTGGACTGCAGTTACAGGATGTGAGTGCTTGACATGGGTGCTGGGAACTCTACTAGTGTCCTCTGCAAGAGCCATCTCTCCAGCTCCCACCCTGAGCTTTTGAAGAAAAGTTTCTCAATAGAACTTTATCGGCTACTCAGCAATAAAAAAAGAATTATAATCAGCAACATGAATGAAACAAAATATTATACTCAATGAAAGAAACAAACCCCAATACGTGATATATGTATGATTTGGTTTCTATAAAATTCTAGAAAATGTAAATTAATTAACGGGGACAAAAATCAGACCAGTGGTTGCCTGGAGATTGTGATGGGAAGAAGAATTATTTAATTGCACAGGGTTATGAGGAAAATTCTAAGGCTGAAAAAAGTGCTGGTTATTTTATCTTGGTTGTGGTGATGGTGTCACAGGGTATATACATGCCCAAATTCCTCAACTTGAAACTTTAAATACGAATAATTTGTTGCATGCCAATCGCATTTTAATAAGTATGTCTTTCAAAAAACTCACAATGGTATTCGTAGGACAAAGAGAAAAACCTTTTATGCAATATGATAATCCTGAAATAGTTTCTACTGTTTAGAAAACTGAGCAAACCCAAACTGGTACACTTACTCATCTGTTAAAAAAGGCCTTTAACTGAGGGAGGCTTTCTCAGAGCAGAACTGGAAACCCTATGCACTATGATGGGCAGGAGGGCACACAGATCAGGACACCGTGGGATAGTGATCCTGAGAGCAGAACACAGAGATCACAGTAAAAACTGTTCCATGTGGGTAAAGGTGCTTGCTGCCAAGCTCGACACAGAGCAGGAAGGGAAAGCTGGCTCTTAGGAGTTGTCCTGCCAGACCTACACATACACACACACAAACAAATGGAAAGGGCTGTTTTTTTGGGTTTGTTTGTTTGTTTGTTTTAATGCAACTGGAGCCACCAAAAGATGGCAGAGAGATAATGGAGTAAAAAAACATATCTGCAAAAGTAATACCTGAAAATTCCCCTGACTGATGGAAAACATAAAGACTTAAGAAACCCACACATGTGGAGTGGGACAGACTCAGGTACGCAGAAGTAAGGGCCTCCAAAAGCTTAAGAAGCCCCACAGCCTGATATTCTCATGAGTTCCAGACCAGTCCAGACTACACAGTGTGACTCTCTCAAAAAATCCAATGAAAACAAAGAGCAACAGCAAAAACATATTAGGTATCAACAATAGGAAAAAAGAAGGAAATTCCTACTAATTAAGAAATGTAGGAAGCTCTTGACTACACAGAAGTTGGAATGAACAGTCAGTCAGTCCTCATATACAGACAACAGAGAATCATAAAGATCTCTAAGACAGTCTGCACATTTAGTATGATCCCAATAAAAATACCCAGTAGCTGTTCAATAAAAACAGACAAGCTGACAGTTACACTTATATGGAAAAAATAAAAACACCCTAAGAGAGGCAGGAAAACATACAAAAATAAAAGTCATGTAGTGGAGAGGGGGCAAAACCAACTCTGGATTTGGAGAGAGCTTGGCAGTCAGACCACCAACTGCTCTTGAGAGGCCCTGGTTGTGCTCCCAGCACCCACACCGCGTGGCTGACAGCTGGCTGTAACTCCAGCTCCAGGGGAATCCAACGCCTCTGGCCCTCATGGACAACTGCATTCAAGTTCTCAAGTGTGCACGGGTGTTCACACACACACACACACACACACACACACACACACAGTTAAAAATACATCTTAAAAACAAAGAAAAGGACAACAACAACAAACCCCTGAGAGGCTCATGGATCTAAAACAAACAAACAAACAAACAAACAAACAAACAAACAAACAAACACTTCAAACTCTCTGGGTACTGTGAGTGAGGATCAGGGTTTTTCTAGGTCCTAGCCATTAGAAAAGGTTTTCAAAGTTTGACCCAAGATGCAAATGCAATAGATGACTGACAGATTTGGGCCACATTAAAACAAAGTCCCAAAGTATGCCAAAAAAGAATATTCATAATGCTTCAAAAACAAAGAAGTTCAAAACCCTGCCAGAGAAATGATCAGATCATTTGTCCCCACACATTAAGTATTTGGAAGTAATCGTTAAAAGCAGAAAAAGATATTCAGCTTTACTCATTAGCTGACTTGCACAATTAGAGAAACTTAAAGTCACAGCAAAATATCAAATGGTGCAGCTGTTCAATATACTTGATTTCATAACCTATGGGAACTCATTTTTCCTTTTTCTGTTGGCTGGAATGTGAGCTAGTATCCATCAGGAAGGACGTGGGCCAGCCACATGTGAAAATCAAAATAAATGAATGCGAAGAGCCCACCACACTGCAGATAGGGCAGAGTCAGGCACACCCTGTCGTCCATCAAGACTGCAATGCTATGTGCTTCTGGGTAAAAATGAAAAGGACACAGAAAAAGACTCACTTACCTAGCAGATATTAAAAACTAGTTTTACTAGAATATAAATTATAAACCACAAAGTTATATGTGTAAAATGCTGATTTATTTTTTCACAGTGGTATGGACTAGCAATACTGAATCTACTTTATGTGTATTCTAAAATTAAACAATAGGAGAAGAGACACTGGTTGGCTATGTTGATCAATATTTGTCCCCTTGATACCATCTAAAGGAGCCTGGAGTGACTGGACCTCAACAGTGCCTCCACCAGACTGGCCTGTGGGCAACTCTGTGAGTATTTCCTTGATTAATGACTGGTGTGGGAAGTACACCCCTAGGCGAACACAGGCTGTATAAGGAAGCTGACTGAGCAAACTGTGGAGAGCAAACCAGGTTTTTCATGATCTGCTTCAAAGCATCTACATCAAATTCACACCCTGGCTTCCCCTGATGATGGACCAAAACCTGTAAACCAAATAAACATGTTCCTCCCCAGAGCTGGTTCTTATTAATGTTTTATCACAAGAATAAAAATCAAATCAAGACACTAAGGTGTACAGCTAGTGAAACAATAAACCAAGTGAAGAAGAAGCCCATCGAGTGTGAAAGAATCTTTGCCAGGTATACATCTGATAGAGGTTTAATATACAGAATATATAAAGAGTGATCCAATTAAAAAATGGACTATGTCTCCGAACAGAGATTTCACAAAAGAAGAAATCAAAATGGGTAATAAATATCTCAAAAGTGTTCATCATCCTTAGAAGTCAAGGAAATGCTGATTAAAACAACTTTGAGATTTTGTCTTACCCCAGTCAGAAGGGCTAAGGTGTAGAAAACTGAAGAAAAAAATGTTGGCAAGGATGTGGGGAAAGGGGAATCCTCATTCATTGTTGGTGGGTTTGCAAACTGGTCCTGTTACTCTGGAAATCAGTGTGGAGAATTCTCAAAAAGCTAAAACTAGATCTACCAGATGACCAGCCCAAACGACTGGACATCCCACTCCTCGGATACTGGCTCGTCTGTGTTATTGCTACTCTGTTCAAAATAGCCAGGAAATTGAAACAAGCTAAATGCCCTTCAAATGATGAAAATACAGTTTACATGCACACTGCAATTCTCTTCAGCTGTAAAGAACATGAAATCTGCAGGAAGATGGTTAGAACTACAGCGTATTATATCAAGTGAGGTAACCTAGATCCAGAAAGACAAACACCATCTACAGTTCCTAGCTTCGAATCCTCAGATTGAGTACATAGCCTGGACTAACGACAGACAGATGTGAGCACATAGCTTGGACTACAACAGACACATTTGAGCACATAGCCTGTCAAAAGCCAAGAGAGAGGGGAGAAAGATCTCTGAGGAGGGAAGTAGCAGGACTCAAGATGCTACAAAGGAGGACACAGGAGGCCCTGCCACCCGGGGCCTCTAACTGAGGAGGGAAAAGGAGGGCAATACAGGAGGAGAGGGTCAGAGGAGGTATAAGTAACATTGAGAATGTTAGAAAAAGCTATAGGGAATCATTTTATGCTTATGTAAAAATACATTTTATATCACACATACACACACACATACACACAGTTTAAATGAAGCTCTATCACTAGAGGTGATAATTGCTTCCCCAGTAACAGGTAGGAGAAACCTACCTGTTGGTCAGGGAAGGCCAAGACCTCAAAACAACACAAGCCTATCGTCATTGCCCTTGGTTGCCTCCCAGAACCTGACGTTAAGTCCCTATTGCTAAAGACACCATAGACTTTGAACAAAGGACTAAGAGGAACTGACCTGGAACTGACCTGGAAGCCTCTGCTCTGAGAACCAGATGGTGCTAAGCATGCTGCTAAGGGAGAAAATCAATACTTCTGCCCAGCTGTGACACCTACAAAACACACCAATGACCAGCACAGCAAACTACCCCTGAAGATATAATAATGGCACTTAGATCTTGGCGGTAACCAACTGCTGTCTAACTGGACTTAAAGCCTGCTCAACAGGAGGGAAGCCATGCCTAGTACTGTAAACCTAGCAGCTACTCATGACTGGTGAGGCCACAGAACCCAGAGGAAAACCTGTTACTGCTACCTTCCTAAGCCAGTATAATTTCTAACTGCCTTCTAAATATTTACCTGTATGCCCTCAGATAAATGCAGCTCTCACCCTTTATCAGAGAAGCTTCTTTTTGCAGAGAGCGGAGACCATTATAGAAATCCACAACTGGTAAAATGCAGTGAACCATCATTCTGTGAGGTGCCCAGCCCCAATAACTCATCTACAACACAGCTGGGCCTCCCCCAAGGCTAAGGGCATCTCAGAACAGAGGGTAGAGGGACTGTAAAAGCAGAGGAGCAGGAGGTCTGTGATGACATACATGACAGGGAAGCTACAGCCATCAAGTTTCAATAATCAAGCTACCTAAACAAGACCCAAACAAGGACAACACCATGCTGTGGATATCGTTCTGTATATATAAAACACTGATTGGCCAGTGGCCAGGCAGGAAGTATAGGCAGGACAAGGAGAGAGGAGAATTCTGGGAAGTGGAAGGCAGAGGAAGGAGACACTGCCAGCCGCCGCCATGACAAGCAGCATGTGAAGATGCCAGTAAGCCACGAGCCACGTGGCAAGGTATAGATTTATAGAAATGGATTAATTTAAGATGTAAGAACTAGATAGCTAGAAGCCTGAGCCATTAGGCCAAACAGTTTAAATAATATAAGCGTCTGTGTGTTTATTTTATAAGTGGGCTGTCGGACTGCCTGGGCTTGGCGGGACCGGAGAGAAAAACACCAGCTGACATGGCAATGTAGAGGGGGGAATCTCATAACCCCTCCCCCACCCCCATGAAGAGCAATAGGCAATTAATGACTACCAAGAGAGGGAGAATCAGTCTTCTCCAAGGATGAGCCCCAGACTGGTTACGCAATACTAAGGCTTTCTTTACTAAGCCCTAAAATCAAATAGAGATGAGCAACACTAAATGGACTAGCAAGTAGTGTGTGATTACAAGAGGTTGACAATAATCAAAATATATTATATACATGTGTGAAACAATGGAATCCATTATTTTGTACAATTAATAAATGTTAAAAATGAAAAAATAATAAATAAAATGTTGAAAAGATATTTGATAATGGGAGTCTGTTTCTGCCTATCAGAAAAGTGAGTTACAAACACAGAAAGGGGGAAGGCTAAGTGAAGCCTGTAATGCCGGGGCAAGATGCCAGAGGCCTCACTAGGACGCCACGGTTTAACAGTGACAGACAGAAACAGGTATGTGTGAGGGCTGGTTCTATCATGCTCACGGAGAGATCTAAAAGCAGTGTGATGGGGCAGTAAACACACCTATTTCTGAATCTTGTCTACAAATATTCTACTAGCAGGAACCATTTTTTTTTAAAGAATGGCTTACTTCAGGGTTGGTGCAGAAAAGTATAAATTGAACCTGGAGCATCTTGTCCAGAGAGCAAACAGGTGCTTACAGAATAATAGGTCTTATCACAGCGACTCAGAGGCCAGCTTGAAAGAGCTGCATTGTCTAATTCAGATAATTTTCGCATTAAAATAAGGAATATTAACAGTTTATACCTATATAGTCCATGATTTTATGCCAAGATAAAGCATGAATGAAGGGACAGATGGAGAGATGGGAAGGACGCTCGTACTTAAAGTAGGATATCGTCTAATCTGTGCACAGAACTAAACAGAACACCACCAGTGTCAAAATATTTCTCCACAGACATTATCATGAAAGCTTAAATGGAAAAATAGTAAGATTGCCACTGTTAAACCCAGAGGTAACCTGTACTGGCCAAACAGATGCCATGCCATACCTTCCCAACAATGAATGGGAAACATAACTTCCCAGCATGGAGGGCTACCAAAGCATATAGCCTGATCAAATTGTCACCTCTTGGGTGCCAGGAGTCAAGCCTCAAATAAAGGTCATTCCACAAAATAACTAGTCAATACCCCAAAGGTGTCACAGAAGACAAGAAATAAGATTAGAGAAATGTCCATCTTAAAGGAGAAGTGGAGAGCTGGTGACCCTGCACTAGTGCACAAAACAAGAAAGACATATTATTATTTCTTCTTCTACAAAGGCTATGACTGATTCAACTGGGGGACCCCAGTGGTGTCTGATGTTAGTTACTAGTAGTGAGTCAATTTCACACTCTCATTTTAACACTGTGGCTACATAAGAGAGTATCTGTACCTAAGTGTCTAGCACTAAAACATACATTAGGAACCTACTTCCATGTGGTTCAGAGAAAAAGTCACATCTAGACATGGAAAGGGCAATAAATAAATGTAAAGAAAAGTAATGATAACTGGGCAGAGTACCCACTGAACGATTTCATGAACTATGTAGCCAAGGATGAGCTCCTGACCCTCCACCTCTCAAGTGCTGGGATTATAGACATGGGCTACCACACCAAAGCACACTGAGCTTTAAAGAGATTTTTGTTTTATTTTATACATGTATGTGTGCAATTATAAATGTGCCCATAGAAGTCATCAGATCTCCTGTAGCTGGAGCTTTAGTCCTCTGCAAGAGCAGTCTGCATTCATAACCACTGAGCCATCTCTCTAGCCCCAATATTATACTTTTAAAAAGAAACCATTATCTCCATTTATTTTCACCAGAAAAGCAAGTATCAGGAGGACCAAGAATAGTCCTGTCCTTGTGGACTGACAGCCTTGTGCCTGGAGCTTTCTTTCACTGTCCCGGGCACCCTCCCATGCAGCCTGTAAAAGTGAATCAACATTATCCTTGAAGTTCAAGTAAAGACCAAAGAGGAACTGCAGTTTGAGAGATTTGGAACCTTACAGGTTACAGGTCTAAAAGTGTGGAGTGAGGAGTGTCTGAGCCCAGCTCTTCAAGATTCCCAAGTTCAGTGATAAAGCATGTTTCCTTTCTCAGAGCAGACTTATTTTTATTGGGATTAGGGCTGATTCTGCAGGAGAATTGAGAGGGCAAAACTGAAGACAAAACAAAACAAAAAACCCCCAAAACTAACAGTGGTATTTGGCTAGAGATATTAGCACATCCTCCTGTACAAAAAAGGCAGATGCACGGGACTCCTGGTTCCCGGAAACAGTTTCCAGTATGAATCTCTTGTCCGTTCTGAGCCAAGGGTGCACCAAACAATAAGGTTTAATTACTTGATGTATGGCTTCAAAGTCCTGGCTGCCCCTGAAGATGAATCTTATGGCTGAGTAGCCTGAAAGCCTTGGGGAAGCACTTCCAGGCTGCCCCTCCTTCTTGGCCACTGTTTGTGTTGCTCCTCTGAAGCCTGGAGCATCAAGTACTTTTCCTGCTGTACCTGTGTGCATATTTTCTCCAGAAAAACAGGTATCAGAAGAACCAAGACAAGTCCTGTCCTTGTTGACCTCAGGCCCTGCACCTGGTGCTTTCCTTCACTGTCCTGTTTTAAAATGATTACAGGATAGCTACAGAAATGGTACAAAGAATCCCTGCCATTACATTACAAGATGGCAACTTGTAGAGTTCAAATTAAAATCTCATCTTGGGATAAGCACAAAGTATATATGTATTTCCATTGAATACTAGTGGAATTCTCCTGCTGGGTGTGAATGACACTTTTTTTTTAAAGTTATACTAGTTTACACACTCAACAGTTGTTCTGTATCCTTGACACCTCTGGTGTTTCCTATGTTCTCCAGGATATATGCTATGCTTCACTATTCTGATGACTAAGGACTCATAGACTTGGGCATCCCACAGATATCTTCCACTGTCAACTGTCTTAGTTATTTTTGTACTGCTGTGATGAGACACCACGACCAAGGAAAGGTATAGAAGAAAAAGTTTAATGAGGGCTTACAGTTCCAGAGGGTTAGAATCCATGACCATCATGGTGTGGAGCATGGCAGCAGGAAGGCAGACATGGTGCTGGAGCAGTAGTTGAGAATTTACATCTGAGCCACCAGCAGGAGGAGGAGGGGAGTGAGAAACCTCAAAGCCCACCTCCAGAGACATACCTCATCAAACAAAGCCACACCTCCTGAACCAGTGGTTCTCAGCCTTCCTAATGCAGTTAGTTCCTCATGTTGTGGACCCCAACCATAAAGTTATTTTTGTTGCTACTCTATAACAGTAAATTTGCTGTTATGAATCATAATGTAAATGCCCATGTCAAGGTCATGGAAATATGTCCCCCCAAAGCTTTGGTTTATCACAGTTGGATGTTTGTGTATGGGAGGAGTGAAAGGTAGATATCTTCCCCCTGGACAGTTAGCAAATCTAGATTAGACCACTGTTTCCCCATGGCACATTCCGGAATGGACCAGGTGGTTGACTGTTGTCTATTCCTAATTCCTCTATGCTGTTCCCCTGGCAGACTGCTTCTCTGTCTCAAGTCCTGCAGTATCACATTAGGCCTCAGCTCTGAGTCAATCCTCTGGCACTTTTATCTTCTTTACAACTGCATGGCAATTCTTGGCCTGAAGACACAATTCTAAATAATGCCCTGTAATCTACTAAAAAGAACAGAATCAATGACACCCAGTTGATGATGACCACGAGTAGCACTCTGGTTTCTGCATCCCCACTAAAGGAACCAGAGATTTGCAGAGGAACAGCTAACCCTAAAATTAAGTCAATGAACATTTAAAAGGTGATCCAAAGATGAACAGGAAAAGGTCAAAAGTACACAAAAGAAGAATACAGTCACAAAGGGAGCTTTATTATTGAAACTGAAACTAATTTGTGCACCAAAAATGATAATGGGATGGCTCATCAAGTAAAGGCACTTGCCACCAAGTCCAACCACCTGTAACTGACAGGGTGAAAGAGAGAACTAATTCCAGAAGGCTGTCTTCTGACTTCCACACAGGCATGCCCACACATCCCCCCGCCACACACACGTAGAGACAATAGTGACAGTTATGGATGAAGAGCCTACAAATCCCTTAGAGGAGTGAACCTCTCAGAATTCCAGAAAGAATGCCAGAACTGGAAATCATTTTCAAGTAACCTTATAATGATTAGGGAAAAACTGTCATTTAAACAATAGGTGAAAGATGGCTGGGACACCGAACAGTCATGTCTTAATTGCAGAGAATAAGGGATACTTTAATCTCATCCAACAGCGGGTCAACCTGTCACTCACCTCTTGATGTGACTCAATGAGGACAGAGCACCCATGTCATACTCTTACCTGAACCTCCTACAACAACCCCGTCAGACAAATAAAAACTGGTGCCATTCTGCAAATACTCCAAAATACTGGAGATACTCCCAAAGTGTCACGTTGCAAAAGGCATTAGGAGAAATTAAAGTCTATCAGCTAAACACATGGAGCCTACTTGGTAAGGTCTTGGCTGAAGAATACAAAACTAAAAGGGACATTTCTGAGGAGCACAGGGAGAGTGGGGATGGGACACACCTCAAACACTGCTGTCATACTCATGTTAACTTTAGTTAACAACAGCAAGAATACTGGAGGGTATCTATTCTTACAAGATGCGGGTGTATGTGGGCATGCCTGCAACCTGCACACAGACGAGACGATTCTAGGGACTAATAAACTGTTGTGGCTCCAGAGTTAAAAAGAACATGTATGAAAGAAGAATAAAAGAAAAATTTTTTAAAGAAAAAAAAAAAGAACATGTAAAAAGGCTACTACTCTATTGTGGAAAATTACAAGTGAAAAATGCTCATGTATACTTTACCACAGAAAAGATAGTTGATTTATAAAACTAGTAAAAGCAGATTTTTATTTTATTTGTTAAATGTCAAATAGTTTGTTATAAAATAAATTGCCAAAAGAGGGTGCTCTATTTTGGGCTTTTCACTTTCCTGGAAAACGAAGTATATCTGTTTAGAAGATTAGTAAGAGGGCCAGTGAGCTGGCTGACTGAGTAAAGGCTCTTGCCACCAAGTCTGAGGACCCAAGTTCAAATCCCCAGTGCCCACATGGTGGAAAGTAAGAACTAACTCCTGTAAGCTGTCCTCTGACCTCCACATGAGTGCGAACACACACACACACACACACACACACACACACACACACACACACACACCCCACAATAAA
>CABHPH010123831.1:0-25153 GCA_902168325.1 Peromyscus nudipes
AAAGGCTCACTTCTTGGGATTAAAGGTGTGTGTCACCATGCCTGGCCATTTCCAATGTGGCCTTGAACTCATAGAGATCCAGAGGGATTTCTGCCTCTGGAATGCTAGGATTAAAGGCGTGTGCTACCACTGCCTAACCTCTATGTTTAATATTGTGGCTGTTCTGTCTCTGACCCCAGATAAGTTTATTAGGGTGCACAATATTTTGGGGAACACAATACCACCACAATTTTAAAGAACTATTATATTCAATATATATGATTCCAACAACATACATACAACTCAACAGTACACCATGCACACACAAAGCTAAATATTCTGTGATATGATAAGATGTCAGAAATCACAGGCACATCTTGAAATAACATACAGATACAGATATCGATGAAGGTATTTAATAATCATACACTCTAAAAACTAACTCCTCTGTGTTAGTTTCCTTATTTATTAATTTGGAAAATAATTATACCTACTACATACTTCCTGGAAGAATTGAAAGAAAATTACTATACTCAATAAATAATAGGGCTTAAACAAATATTATCAGCCACATAATGCTTGCTGATACAGTTATAAGTTCATAGGAACTGAGTATCAACAACAAATACTGCAGCATTCAGTGACTCAACTACAAGAATTCAGATGGGGGTTTCAAAAGCGCAGGTGTCCTTTTCAAACTACTCTTGTCCATTTTTTCATATGCATCTCCCGTGACAACAAAGTATGTCTCTTTGCTTGATATTTAACTACACTGAGTATCCAATTCCTCTGCTGACTCCTAGCTTATCTTAGTATTCCACTCTCATAAGTCTGTCTGTCTGTCTGTGTTTCTGTCTGTCTCTGTGTTGTCTCATCTTTCTGCCCCATCAGTCTCCTTTCTCTCCCTCTCTCCCTTCCCCTCTCCCACCCTACCCCCCTCTCTCTAACTTATTTTCTCTCTATATGTGTGTTTATCAGGTAAGAAATTTTGAATTTTTAAAACTTTTATGTTATATGTATGAGTGTTTTGCCTGTGTGTATGTCTGTACATCACATACATGCATGGTGTCTGGGGAGGCCAGAGAGAACATCAAATCGCCTCAAGTTTGTGATCTGTCATGTAGTCATCCAGATGCTTGGAATAGAACCCTGGTTCTCTGAAAGAGCAGCCAGGTTCCCTTAACCACAGAGTCATCTTTCCACCCCCCCTCCCCCCGAATGACTTTTCAAGTGAAGTACATAAATCTTTCAAATCTACAAGTTTGCTATTAGCCTATTGAGCAGCCTCAGGCAAGTTTAAGGCTGGGAGCTTCAATAATTGCATGGAGAAAATGATTAATGATACATTGTAAGTACGAGAGTTAAATAATTATTTCCTTGATACATGCATACCATATAGTAGGCACTGGTAGTGTTCAAGTTTTTTTCTCTTGATGTACCAAGGGTAAGTGGCTACTTTGTTTATGTGTGCAACAGATGTATGTGTGTATGCACATGGATGTGGAAGCCAGATGTCAGCCTTGGGTTGTGTTCCTCAGACTCCATTCCACTTCTTTCTTTCTTTCTTTCTTCCTTCCTTCCTTCCTTCCTTCCTTCCTTCCTTTCTTTCTTTCTTTCTTTCTTTCTTTCTTTCTTTCTTTCTTTCTTTCTTTCTTTCTTTCTTTCTTTTTCTTTCATTTTTTTTCCTTTGAGAAAGGATCACTCATTGGCCTGGAACTCCCTGAATAGTCCAGGCTACCTGGCTAGCAAGCCCCAGGAACTGTCTGTCTCTGCTTCTACAGTAATGAAATTACAAGTACATGCCAGCACATCCGATTTTTTTTTTGACATGGGTCCTGGGGATCAAAGTAAGTTCATCATGTTTGTATCACTAGCACTTTAATAGTTGGACTATCTTGAAAGCCCAGGTGAAGTTATTTTTAACAACACAACTATTTTAAAAAGAAAGATAACATTTGAGGCAACAGAAACAATAAAATTAGCAAAGATTAAGGCTACAGCTAATTGTCTTTGTGTCTTTGTCTTTATTCCAGGCAAGGAAGGACCTGCTTATAGAAGTAGTAACCAATGGCTGATATATCACTCTTCAGGAAGCCAAATTCACCCTCTAAACAAATATATGTGTACATATGTGTATGAGTGTGTGTATGTATACAATGTGTGTCTATGGATTGAACCTGGTCTACTTGAAATCCTGTTTTCCTTAAAACACATCTTTTCTGAGCACTGTGAGTAATTTTGGTGACCCATTTATTCTTGTATGGAACCAAGCTTATTTGCTTCATTGCTAGAATGATATTGCATGATTTGTTTAGCTGGTGGTTTAAAGAGTTTTAGACAAACTTCACTCACAAACTCTGCTTCACTTTGGCAACTCTCTCTCTCTCTCTCTCTCTCTCTCTCCCTTCCTCCCTCCCTCCTTCTCTCTCTCCCTCTCCCATTGTTCCCTCCCTCTCTTTTCCCATACCTATAGGAAAAATCAGTTTCTGCTTCATAGGTTGGGCACTAAATGGATTAAAACATGATGCATACATGCTTCATATTCAGACACTCTGCTTAAACCCTGGCACACAACTGACACTCACTAAATGCACATAAAGGAAATGAAAGCCTGAATATTTTGAACAAATGCTCCTAGGACAGACTGTAACCTCAGAAGGAGCTCTTTTGGATGGTAGTCCATCTCTGCCAATACAACTGTAGAAAGCACAGAAGATGCACTGGGTGAACCACTACATCCCAGAAAACCAGATGGTTCTAAGGTTGCCCTATGGCAATGCCCTAAGCAAGGCCTTCTGTGATCCATGCTTTTCTTAAAGATAAAATGCATTTTTTATTGGAAAATCTCTCAGGCCCATCCCATTCTGTGATTCTCTATGTGAAGCAATCTCATCTGTTACTATATTTTTTCCAGCAAAAACAAAAATATTCCATAAGAGAATTTTTCATTTGGCAATCCAAGGCACTTCTTTCACACAGCACCTGGGAAAGTTAATGGACCCCAAGGGCAAAGAGCTCTGACCACGGGTAATGATGTTGTAATCACCACCACCTGGGAACTAGAACGTCCTCCTTCCATTTCCCATGCCTTGCTTCCCACCACTACACTCTCCCGTACTTCCCACCTTCTACCACAATACAGCCTTGCCTTGCACAACATCACAGCCCAGGAATTCCACCCACACAGCACTGAAAAACTCAGAGCCAGAAGAGCCCAATTAGGTCATGCAGACGGCACCCCTTTCAGGGAAGAAACAAGTTATCCAACTGATATTTCCACTCCAGTGTACAGCCGTGCATCAGCAGTCTTTATGTATGGTTTGAATAATAGTTTATAAACATTCTGGGATACATTTGAGAATTAAAGTTCCATAAAAACTTATATTGCTATTTTGTTTATTATTAAGGTAGGTTTTCTTCTTTCTTTTTCTTTCTTTTTTTTTTGTTTTGTTTTGTTGTTGTTGTTTTATCTTCCTGAGAATCATCACAAGAACGTTTCTCAGTGAGGAAACTGGAGCCATAAGCTTTAGACCCGATTTTTACTAAAACTGATACTTAGCATTGTCAAACCTGACTGATTAATTTCTTGATTGTTCCACTGCAAATAGAGTAGAAAACAAAATTTTATAAACAATTGCAATATTATCTAATGTACTATGTGTTAACTACTAATAATATATTTGCTTATATTTCTCACAAGTTAAAATATATATTTATTTATTGGCAAAAGAAATTCTATTTTACCTTAATTATTAATAATCTTTAATTGCCTTTAGGGGTGATGATTTAGAACTGCTAACTTGCTACATTTTCAGCATTTAATATTCTTTTTTGCTTGTTTCATTTTCTTAAACAGTAAAATACAACCTAACATTACTCCAAGAAACCTAACTGAATAACACAAATGTCAAATACATTTGGAATCTGTGCTAGCTACTTTTATATCAACTTGGCACAAGCTATAGTGGAGTGAACCTCAACTGAGAAAATACCTCCAAAAGATCCTGCTGTAGTCATGCCTATAGGGCATTTTTCTTAATTAGTTGTTGATGATTGACTCAGCCCATTGTGAGTGGTGCCACCCCTAGATGGGTGGTCCTGGATACATGAAGCAGGCTGAGCAAGCCATAAGGAACAAGCCAGTGAGCAGCACCCCTCCAAGGCCTCTGCATCAGCTCCTGCCTCCAGGTTCCTGCCCTGTTTGGGTTCCTGTCCTGACTTCCTTTGATGATGAACATTGATGTGAAAGTATAGCAAAATAAACCCTTTCCTCCCCAAGCTGCTTTTGGTCAAGGTGTTTCATCACATCAATAGTAATCCTTATCAAGACAAAATTTAACCCACATCTTTGGCTAACATTTAGTCACTCTTTTTGTAAAAAGACAATGTCTTGTTATTAAGTTGTTTGTCTTTATTAGAAAGAGGTGGAGGGTGAGAAGCACAGGCCTAACACTGTACATGCCTCTCATGGCTTTCTTCTCTTGAAAGTTGAAGGCAATAGCTTTGGATTCAATTTTACAAATACACAAACAATATTAGTAATAATACACCCATTTTACAAGGGTTGAAACTTTCATTATAGGGGAATAGAACAAGTAGTCATTGTTTTCAGAGTCAGAGGATGCCAATGTGTCTAATAAATAATGACTCCTAATGCTGTCCACAAGGCCATATTTTCTCAATGACTCACTGGTCAAAGGACTCAGAAAATCACAAAATGTGAAACTAATGTAAAGTACCATTCAAATATGTAACAACAATACAATCCAAACTAGATTAGTCAGGTTTCTCTTTCTTCTCCTGTAATTTTTAAAGGTTATTATTTTTCTGCGTATTCTTTTTCCTATAGATATGTATATACACCACATGCATCCCTAGTGCCCACAGAGGCCGAAAAGAAGGCCTCAAATCCTCTATTTCTTGAGTTATAATTGTGTTGCTGATGCTACAACTGGAGTCTCACTAACCCTGATACCCGGGGGCGGTCGGTGAGAGGACACAGAGGCAGCGGCTCAGACTCTGGGAGATTGTAAGCAAGCTTGTTTATTAAACAAAAGGCTGGGGATATATGTGGGGCTGTTAGCGGGCTTTTGCTTCTAGCTGCCATGGTGTTTCTTGGTTGGCTCTGGGTTGCACATCATCATTTTTCAGTTTGGAGCTTATGGGTCAGGTTTCCTCTGGCCAGAGCACTTGTTATGCATGTCACAGCTCATTGTTTGCTTAAGGCGTGGTCCGGTGCTTAGGCCTTACCTACCTCATATCACCCTTTTTATTTTATTTTGTGGCTGCTAGTGGGAATTAGAGTTCTTTACTCTAATCTTGTTTTTCCCACCTCTGGGACACCCCAGCATTTGGACTGTGTCTGTCTTAGGATTGCCTATTTGACAGGCTCTTACCTGTCTTTGACTACCAGCCCTGGAAGGATGGGTCCCTAGAGAGTACCCTAGGGTGCCAGAGCATTAGAGACATCAGACAGAGGCATCATGAATTTCCATGAACCAGGCTGCTATTACTTCCTTAGGAGGACATTAGCACATGCAAGGTCGTTTTCTTGATATGGTGCGGCTGGGAAACATACTATAGGAAACACTTAAACAACAGTATTATTAAGATTACCATTCCCCCTATCATTTCCCATGCTATAATTTTTGAAGGATCAAGGATTGATTTTATATCCCAAATTTGAGCAAAGAATGTTGTAGACACCTCCAGTGGTTTCACATGCATGGAATTCATCCTTAAAATTTTATTAGAGAGTTGTGCCATAAAGTTTAAGAACTGTTTGCTCCACAGTCCCAACAGTCCCAACTAACTCCTGGCATGTGTTATATTCAAGATTGGGTAAGGGGTTAAACATAAGGAGGAGAATGGGAGATCACAGTTTCCTCTTACCAGCCATCTTAATGTCTGAACTTCTTCATACAATAAAACTAGTTGTTGTAAATTGAGTATAGCTGAATGGAAATGGGAATTAATCAGCTATTGAGTGGTTAATGCTAAGGCTGATTCTTCTATGGCCATACTAAATGTAGAGGTAGTGGCTCCCATTTGAACCAGGGAGGCTGGGGCTACTACCCCACCTGCCACAGCAAGCAGAATAGCAGCTGCTTTGGCTGCTGTTATTTCAAAGTCTCTTTTTATTCTGGTTTGTTCCATCAATTCTACCCTATGGAAATGTGTTACATTGGTCAAAGGTACCCAAAAGAAAGTCCAGCAGGGTCCCAGCTTATAAAGGTCTTGAGTGCAATTCAGTATTGGCATAGAGGAATTGGTTAAGATAAAGAGAAAGGGTGTCTTTATGCATACAGGGGTGGCAGAAAGGGCAAAATGGTTTCGCATAATAACATTGGGATCATTTATAACTCTGTCAGGAGCAGAGATATTATCATAAAATAAAAGGGTATAATTTCTATTGAAAAATTATAATTCTTATAAACAGAAAGGGCCTTAAATCCATGCAGGCATGGAGGCCACATAGAGGCCAGGCCCCCAAAACAATTCTGGCCTTTTTTACTCATATAATGAGGTAAACATCAATAGTTTTTGATGTGCTACAGTTCATAGATAGTGAAATCTCACAGTCCTCTGGTGTCTGGATCCAAAGCCCCATGTTAGCCTTTCTGTAATGGGGATGGGGTACAAAATTAGGAAGGCAATGATCCCAATTAATAGGTATTTCAATCTTGGTGGTATATTCTCCCGAACTTAAACAAAGAATCAAATGGTGATGAATGCCTTCAGTAATTTTTTTTCTTTTTTTCCTTTTTCCTCAACAGTAGGGCCTGTTATTTTGATACCTTGCATAAATCTGGTCTGTTTTCCAATTACCCCTGTTGTCCCTTAAAAATCTCCTGTAATGTAAGAGGAGAAAGGGTTGCACCCAGAAGCATTCACCCTATGGTGTGCATCAAAGCAAAGGATATCTGCTAAATCAAAGAATCCAAATGAATAATTAAAAGAACCTTGAAACTGGGTATAAAGAAGGCCCAAGATTTTGTTAGTTGTATAAATTCCTGCGAAAGAAGGGGCAGTTACGGCAACAGGCATTGGGATAGACAGAGCAGGGACAAATGCCCAAAGATCTTCAGCATGAACAATCATTGGCAGAATCAGTAGCAGGACTGTCAGCAAAGGAAGAGTTCCTCCTTGAGATTTTCTTGATCTGTAGCTGGCCATATGTCTCTGATTGGCATCCACATTGGCTTAGCTTGATCCTGTGGAAAAACACAAGTATATCTTCACCAGCATGTTAATAAGGAAGCAGAAGATTGCTAGAGGTTAGATATAGGGTCTCTCCATCTGACTAGAGGGAGTGGTGTTTCTTTGGGGAGAAAGGCCCAATGCTTATAGGCTGGGCCAAGTCCTTTGTCATCAAACAACAAGAAGTTCTTAAACAGAGCTTGTTCCAGAGACAAGTGTGGATCCCTCTTCAATTCCTTGGATATTTTTTGTAAAGCATCCTTTAGTGAGTGGTTTGTTCTTTCTACAATTGCTTGTCCTTGGGGGTTATATGGAAAAACTGTGGTGTGTTCTATTTTCCATTCCCTAAGGAAATCTTTAAACTGTTGAGAGCTATGTGCTGGGCCATTATCTGTTTTTATGCTCCAAGGCACTCCCATGACCATCATAGCAGTTTTTAATGTCTTGATTGCCTGGTAGGCCTTTTCCCCAGTCTGTGCAAAGGCAAAGGTAAATGAGGAGTATGTATCTACTATTATGTGTATATATTTTAAGTTTCCAAAGGGGATGGGGAGTGATGAGTAATATCCATTTGCCAGAGTGCATTGGGCATTAGGCCCCTGGGGTTAAGTCACCCTCTATTTAGTGGTCCCAGAGGTGCTATGGGAGCACAAATTGTACAAGTCTGGGCAAGATGTTTGCACTGTGCTACAGGCAAATCAGGCAGCAGCCTATGCAGGTTATGAGGAGATAAGTGAAATTGTTGATGGAGCAGTCTAGCTTGTTCCAACAGGGGCAAGTTTACTGTCAAAGAGCTTGTCAACCCTACCATTGCCTGAAGCAAGCATTCCTGGCAGCCCTGAATGAGTTTGGATATGGGTTATGTACCAGGGATGCTTCCTATTCTCTAGAATGTCTTGTATTGCTTTCAAGGTCATGGAGATGTGATCTCGATGGGTTTTTAGTTTAGCAAAGAACAACAGCTTGCATAGCTGGGTCGCATATCAGCCATCTGAAAAAAATGTTTATGGGCACTGATTAGCTCAACTCCAATAACTTAAGGATAGCTAGGCATTCTCCCATTTGGACCGAGCCTGGGTTGAGTTGGGTATGGTTATTTCTTTGCAACTGGGCATTGTGATTATTAGGCCAAAGTTTGTTTTATAGGCATCTGTAAAGGCTATAGCTGCTTGAGGAAGAGTGACATTCGAGGGGTTAGCAAATGGGCTTAGTGTTAACTCAAGGAGTAGCAAAGCTAACAAACATCTATATTGGAGATAATGGTTATCCAAGTTCCCTGAAAAACTCTTCATCATTTTTTGGAAGGGAAGAGAGTGTGCCCATGAGGGCTGGGTATTTTGGAGAGAGAAGGGGAGGACAATCTTGCCTAGTTCATGGCCCATGATTCTCCTATCAGTTGCTCTTGCTTTAATGCCTATCCCAAAGGTAATATCAAACTTTGAAGTGATATGGAATAGCTCAGAATGTGATAGATGTATCCAGATTAGGGGGCCTGATTGCCACAGTGCTCCCAGTATGCTACCCTTAGTTCAGAGGACAAGAACTGTCAGGGGAACATTTGGATCATGTCTCCTCAGAAAGTCATTATAGGCAAGTTCACTGGCCCTCTTTAAGAGATCCCTGGCCCTCTTCATCAACCATATTTTTGCAGAGGAGAAGGAATGCCCCTCAAGAAGGGAAAACAGTTGTTTCATGTCTTCATCAGGAATTGGGAGAAATTGTTTGAGCCAATTAATGGTGCCACAGAGTTCCTGGAGGTCTGTAAGGAAGTAGGATTCTTCTATTATTATAGAGACATTGAAGGGTTGGATGGCTTGGCTGATTTGGTAACCTAAGAAGGCAAATAGGGGTAGCCATTGTATCTTTTCTGGGGCTATCTTGGGGTGATGGCTACTAAGTCCTCAAGGAGCCAGGGCAATAGCTCCTGAAGTCTCTGTCTGCTCGGGTGGGCCAACAGGATATCATCCATAGAGTGGTTCATTAATACCTCACCAGGGACCCTAGATAAGGCCTGTTGAACATACAACTGGCAGATGATGGGACTGTTTTTCATACCCTATGATAACAGGAAGCAAGTTTTTGAATACTGGGCTCCCAGACAGTGAATACAAAGCACTCTCTGTCCTCTGGAGCCAGCAGTATTGAAAACAAAACAATCTTTAATATCTATTACAAGAATATGCCATCATGGTGGAATAACACCTGGCTGCAGTAGCCCTGTCTGAGGGGAGCCCATCTTTTCCATTTGTGCATTGATTTGTCTTAAGTCTTGTAGAAGGCAAAATTTTCCTGACTTTTTCTTAATTACAAAAATGGGGGTGTTAAATCTATTGCGGGAAGGTTCAATATGGCCCAGTGACAATTGCTCTTCAACTAACTCTGTCAGTACTGATAGTTTATGTTCTATAATAGGACACTGGTCCACTCACACAGGCTTCTGCAGTGTCCACTTTAACAGTATGGACCTTGGGATATTTATATGGGGGGGCAGTGGCCCTTAGAATTAGGGATGAAGGCTAGAATTTCTACCAGATTGACCTGTTATATCAGTGTTGCTATATCCTCATAAGAGACCTTATTGTTCGTGGTAAGCAGAGCCCCCACTTCCTCTAATAGATCACAACCACAAAAAGTACAAGATGTTTCAGCTATAATAGGGAGGAATCACCCCGATTGCCATTAAGGTCCTTCCAGTGAATCAACTGAAGGGTTGTTATAGAAGGCTTATCCCTCCTCCCCCAGTAGTGATTGGGCCATCTTTAATTCTCCATTGTGGAAAGGCCTGGGCACCAATAAGAGATATTGCAGTGGTTTCTGCCCCTGTGTCCACCAGTCCCTCAATGGGTCTGCCATCCAGGAAAATAGTCATCATGGAAGAATGAGGAAATATAGGGAGGGTCCAAAAAACCTTTGGCTTTGGGGGATCCCCTCTTATTTGCTGGGCTGAGGGGTGCCCCTCTTTAAGTTTAAAGGCACATGATGAGAGCTTCTACAATCATGTGCCCAATGAAAATGCTTTTGGCATCTGGGGCATTTAATCTTGGGTTGAGTTTTAGGACAACATCCCCAGCAAGAACAGTCAGGTGGGTTGGGAGAGGATGGCCCATGATCATTATCTTTGGAAGCTTGTAGTGCATTGAGAGGGGCAGTAAGGGCTGCTTTGGGCCCTGCCTGAGGGTTGAGATTGTGAGTAGCAATCACCCATTTATGATGTCCTCATTACACACTGCCACGACTGCATTGTGGGTAGGGGCATTAAGGCCTTCCCACATTAATTGTTAAATGATTATCTCCCTGGTTGGGCCACGATCTACCATTTCTCCACTACTTCATTGACTCAGGCTAAGAAGTCAGTAAACAATTCCCTGGGCTGCTGTATAAGATTATGAAAGTAGACAGTTGGATCCTGAGAAGTACAGGATTTCGGGGCTTTAAATGCAAGTTCAGAGACCAGCTGAAAATAGTCATGCAGGCCAATTTAGGCCTGAGTCACAGAATTAACATACTGGCCCCAGCCGGTCAGCATGTCTAGAGAAATAGCAATATTATATTGAATACTGAGTCGTGCCTGTGCTTCAGCTTGCTCATCATAGGCCACCTGCCAGTTAATAAAAACAGTGGGTCCAAGCACTGCTTTCATCAGATGATACCAATCATAATAGGTTTGAAGGTGCATCGCCCATTCTCGCAGTACTTGCTCAAAATAGGGGGAGTCAGGGCCTGACTCGTTGGCAACCTTACAGATCAAGGAAAGATCGGCTAGAGGGGTAGGAAACCATGACTGAGTTGCTGTGTTGGCACCAACGTTAACTGGCAATGCAAAATGATTAGTTGGGTGATAACCCGAGACTTTAAACTGAGGAGTATCCGGCGTGGTGGTCTCAGTTATCCCTGACAGGCAATGGGGAGCAGAGGGTGGGGGCATCCTGTATGTCTCCCCAGGGATAAACAGTATATCTTGTTTCATCGTCCTTAGGGGCAGATTTCCTCTGTGGTTTCTTAAGGGGAGGTGGATCTGGTTGTGGAGTATTCTCTTCCTCAATGGAGATATACTCCTCATAAGGTGGTGGAGAGGTGAGGGAATATGAGGAGGATTTTTGTTCTGCAGAATGGTCATTAAAGAACCAGAGGACATCCTCTGTAGTACCTGGTTTTATACATGCTATAATTTCTAAAAGGATTGGGACAAAGGCTGCATGGGGGAATTTCCCTTCCTGCACTTCCCATTTCCTAGTTAAAAAAATGGACCCTCATCCATATTGATGGGTCCCAGATGTTTTCAGGTGATATCCAGGGTGCAATAACGGAAGCCTCATTCCAAAATTTTTCCAGGGAAGTTTTGGCCCTAAAGTCCCTAGTCAGAAGTAGAGCTTTAAGGGCCATGACTTGGGGATCCCTGGAGGCAGAAGGGAAGTTTTCCATAACAAAGGTACAATAGGCAAGGGCAAACAAACTAAAGAAGCCAATAATCCATGGAGCAAATATTCCCAACTTCCTGGGGAGGGGTTGGGAGGGTGGGGATTTACAGCAACTGTAGAATCAAAAGCCTGGCCTTGAGTTTCAGAAACCGGCCACCACCCTATCGGCTTTTAACTGGTGGTCACGTTACCAGTTTGCAAAGGAGAGGGAAAGATAAACAAAAGGCCATCCTCTACACCCCATAGGGCTGTCAGTACCCCCCCCCAAGAACAAAGAGCCTTTGAGTCAATTGTAGCATGAATCTTAACAGGTCTTATCAATAAAAAACAGATCTGGGGTGAATGCTAGAAGATCAGAGAAGCAGAACAAGTCACAGCCACCTCACCTTGCCAGTTCCTCAGCTGATTCTGTTTCCTCAGACTGGAAGCCTCTGAGTCTTCATCCAGAATGAATCTCAGCTGAACTGTTTGTTGCTCAAAGGCCTAAAAGCTTAACCATCCAAAAGCATCTAGTTTCTGGTCTTCAAGCCTTACATAACTTTCTGCTTTCTGCCATCACTTCCTGGGATTAAAGGCTCTTGTTACCACACCTGGCTGTTTCCAGTGTGGCCTTGGACTCACAGAGATCCAGGCAGATCTCTGCCTCTGGAATGCTAGGATTAAAGGTGTGACTGCCACCATTTTCTGGCCTCTATTTCTGTCTAGTGGCTGTTCTGTTCTCTGACTCCAGATAAATTTATTAGGGTACACGATATATTGGGGAACACAATATCACCACAGTGAATCCCAGAAAGTCGCCCTGGGCAAAAGACATCAGTTGGCTTAGAGTTGGCGGTGGGGGGGTGGAGGGGTGGGGGGGGGGGGGGGGGGGGGGGGGGGGGGGGGGGGGTTCCTCCCAAAGACAGGGCAGTAAGAAAGAGCATGTGAGTAGAGTCGAATGAGAGTGCTTTGTGGGGGCCTTCTGGCAGTTCATTAGGCTGCAGCAGCCATATACCCACACTGTGTCTCTGGAAAGAAAAGACTGGTTGGAGGGTCAATTCTGGATCCCATTTCCCAGGTGGCCAACCCTTATGTGGAAATGTCGGGCAAATCAATAGTAAACAGAGTACGCCCTAAAGAAAAAACAAACAGGGGGAATAAATGAAAAGATAGAGAAAAAGACCCCAGTACTCACCACTTGGGGGAGGAAACCATAAAACATAGAGAGGGGTCTACTGGGGATGTCTTTCTGTATGCTGTGAATGTGTTGCTCTGATTGATTGTTAAGTAAAATGCTGATCGGCCAGTAGCCAGGCAGGAAGTATAGGCGGGACAAGCAGAGAGGAGAATTCTGGGAACAGGAAGGCTGAGTGAGGAGAAGCTGCCAGGGCCGCCATGAGCCGCAAGATGTAAAGATACCAGTAAGCCACAAGCCACATGGCAAGGTAGTGTTTTATAGAAATGGGTTAATTTAAAAATGTAAGATCTAGCTAGCAAGAAGCCTGAGCCATTAGGCCATATAGTTTAATTAATATAAGTGTCTGTGTGTTTACTTGGGTCCAAGCGGCTGCAGGACTGGTGGGTGAGAGAGATTTGTCCTGACACCGGACCAGGTGGGACACAGAAAAACTTCAACTACAGGGGTCAACTCACCAAGAACAGCTGAGGAGGGCAAATTAGCACAGTGAGTCATGTGAGGGATCAGGACAGCAAGCCTGCCAGCAATAAAGAAAAAAGACGCCCCCAAAGGGGAAGTTAAAAAGAACCCAAAGGGCAAGACCCAGGTAGGGGTCCATCCACGTTGGGTGCCAGAATGTTGCTGGGGTCTTGCTGGCCCTGATACCTGGGGGCGGTGGGTAAGACTCCAGGAGATTGTAAGCAAGCTTGCTTATTAAAAGGCTGGGGATATATGTGGGGCTGTTGGCGGGCTTTGACTTCTAGCTGCCGTGATGTTTCTTAGTTGGCTCTGCATTGCCCATCATCATTTTTTGGTTTGGAGCTTATGGGTCAGGTTTCCTCTGGCCAGAGTGCTTGTTGCGCATGTCACAAGTTCATTGTTTGCTTAAGGCATGGTCCAGTGCTTCCGCCTTACCCATCTCACAGTTGGTTATGAGCTTTCATGTGGGTTATAACAAATGAACACAGGTCCTCTTTGAGATCAGCAATTCCATCTATCTGGAATTCCATGAAATAAGAGGCTACATAGCTCATAGATGTAACTAATTCATAGCTTACTTCAATTGGTAATGCTGAGCCATCTCTGCAGCTCCCTTTCTTGTTTAATAAAAGGGAAAAAGATAGACACAGGAAAAAAAGGAGTAAAGCCCAATTCAATGTATGTTTAAGAAATTGTTGCTCTGTTAGATAATTCCTATGAGAGTTGATTGTGAAATTCCATAAACTGAATGTATCTTGATTTTGAAAAGGCTTTTAATGATATCTAAGAGTCCAGGGTAATGGTGGCCTACTCATACACAGGACCAAAATTAGAAAGGGATACAGTCACAGCTTACATGTTACAATGAACTTCAGCTCCCAATGCTTCCAATGACACAGAATCCAGAACAGACAATGAACAGATATGTTCCACTTAGAAATTTCTAATTCTTAGCAGAATAAAATCAAGTTTTCAAGGGATGGATGGCTACAGAAAAAAAACCTTAGAAACAAATTTTGTATCAAGAAAGAAAACAGACTAGATATAAAGAATCATGTTATTTTAAGGTTATTGGATAAGTGGCCAAGTGATTAACAAAAAGTAAATAGTGGATTCAGAATCTTTAAAATCATAACGATGATAAATGAACAAGTGGGGATTATTGTCAAAATTTTTCTACTATGACTTATTCACCAAAGGAATACAGATATTAAATTCAATATATGCAGCAGAATGTATGTGATAATTACTGTCTTAGTCAGGGTTTCTATTGCTGTGAAGAATCATCATGGCTTAAAAGCAACTTGGGGAGGAAAGGGTTTCTTTGGCTTACATTTCTGTATTGCTGTTCATCACTGAAGGAAGTCAGGACAGGTACTCAAACAGGGCAGGATCCTAGAGGCAGGAACTGATGCAGAGGCCATGGAGAGTTGCTGTTTACTGGTTTGCTCAGCCTGCTTTCTTATAGAACCAACTAATTGAGAAAATGCCTTATAACTGGATCTTATAGAGGCTTTTCCTCAACTGAGGCTCCTTCTCTGATGACTCTAGCTTGATTCAAGTTGACATACAAAACCAGCCAGTACGCTTACCCAAGTATGAATTCTTTATTTCTTCATTTATCACACGTGTCTGGTTGAATCTAGTTATCTACCCAATGGTAGAAAAGTTATTGATCCGGAACTTTTAAACACTAGTGACCATCAAGAACTACCAGGGCTAGCCACATCTCCTTTCAAGTTCATGGTATGTAATGAGGTTGACAGGAAAGCTGCCTAGATCATTGAACTGAGGTGGCAGAGGTCTTACCCTGGTTCAGTATGAAGACTCTGTAATCAGTATTCCTACCTGCCATGCCAGAGAAAGGGGGGAAAGAGGCAAAAGCTACTAGCTCCAGCCTTGAGTTTTAGATCCTGCCTATCACTCTCAACTTACAATTGAGAACCTAGGTCACATGAGCTTATGTTTAAGAATAAAGCTCTGGAGTTCTTGTCCAAAGGGAAAAAGATACTGAATTATTTCCCATTGTTGAAAGCAGGTAAATGGATTTTCAGTTCACTACTATTTCTTTTCACCATTACATTCCAAAGGCTGGTTATCTGGAATTGAATAAAATAAGAGGCTGCATATCTAATAGATGTAATGAATTCATAGCTTACTTTGATGGTAATGCAATCTTAGCATGAATCAATTCATTCTACCAAATCTTAATGAGTAAGTATATTCTTAAATTGTTGAAGCTCATAATGTCTGTCTGAAAAAAAAAGAATTATTTCTTACTAAAAAAATTCCTTTCTGCAGAATACTTATGGTTACACATATACTCTTTATCCTAGTGTCCCTTCGTTAGGCATTTTTATCTCAGTTTAAAGAGTTTATAAATCTACCCAACTTAATCCCATTTACTGTGATACTAAAACTAGTAATGAAGTGTGGAGGAACCATTAATGCACCAACTTCCTTTAAAGCTGTATAACAGAATGCCCCTGAGTAATCTCGGGTTCCCAGCCATATGTCCTTGAAGCTTACAATAAGAGTTTTGGAATATCCATTCAGCATGGCATTACCCTCTATAACCACATCCAATATGAATTTACTTCTCAGAAATCCAAATGAAATGTTTCTGGCCACCATAGGTCATTGCAAATGTAATCATCTGATATCTTGCATCTATACCAATGAAAAATATCCTATTCCTAAAAGAGGATTTTTTTTCACTTAAATATCACTTTGTTATTCTAGACATTTTTCTACCTTTACGTTGTGTTTGGGTATATTTATCCTAAAACTTATTTGAATGAATTTACAAAAACAGAAAAAAGCATTTGTCTCACTGGGTATGGTGGTGCTTGCCTCCATAGCCTGCTACTCAAGAGGTAGAGGCAGGAGGACCCCGGGTTAGAGGCCAGCTCAGCAACACAGTAACATTCTGAGTCAAAAGCCACAAACAAATAAAAGACAAAAATGAAAAGTCACAATAAACAAAATTGGATAGGAGAGAGAGAGAGAGAGAGAGAGAGAGAGAGAGAGAAGAGAGAGCACATAATTGTTTCCCAAAACACATGACTCTTGAGACTCATAGAGGTGGTTGTAGGAAAGACTATGTGCACACTTGGATCCTTCCATTATATTTCCCAGAACCATCTATATTGTTCACAAGAAGATCAATGGCACTCTTCTATTTAACATGGACTATCCTCTTAAAAACATATCATGGGATAGGGTAGTCATGGGCATATTTTATGGCTTTTACTGCTTCGCCTCTCCAGATGCCCACTGAAGAGATATTTTGGCTCAGGTTCACCTATCATGGCAGCATAAGCCCATGGGGACCCATGGAAGGTTGTAATGAAGGCTCCATTAACCACTTTCATTATTTCAGAAGGCCTAAGGGAATAACACATTCACCAATAATAAAGCTGCTGAAGCTGAAGTGTCAAGTTACTTTGCTTTGGGGCAGAGTCTTATCAATTTCAAGAGAAAACTGGTGTTACCTCAAGCTTCTGAGTGCCTCTGATTGGCAAGTCTGTATGCATCTAATTAATAAAGTGTGAAATAAAAACAAATGAATTGATTTGTTTGGACATTAAAATTTTTTCAAAGCATAGAGTCCCAGAAATAGAAGGAAAGCAGAGAGGACCAGTCTACCTTAGGTGTTTAATGTCATTCTGATGTCTTTGCTAGTGATGGTGTTAGGAACGCAAAACTAAAAGCTACACTGCCTTACTGAGTTCAGGTGCAGGTCTAAGGCAGTATGCAGACACTCTATTTTTCTATCATCACAGTAGTAACATTAGCCAGGTCCAATTATGTGCCCAAACTTAGATTCTAAACTAAGAAATGAAGATTCAGGGACAGAAAACCAATGGAAACTCTTTGGTTAACGTGCCATTTTATATTATAACAAAGAGAGCATAGTGCATTCTCATCTGTAAAACTCAGGACATTAATAGTTTCTTCAAGATTTTTGGTAAGATGGAATAACCTCATTTTAGTAGCTTGCTGGAGCAATATTTAAAATAAAGTCAGTTTTGGTAACTGACTTAAACTACCGGCTTTTTTTCCTCCCTTGAACACACATCAAAATCCTGAGGCCACTCTTTCCACTTACATAAAACATGAATTAAACATAATTGCAAAAATGATATCATCTATCAGTAGGCTAAGAATTCAATGCTCTGCCTAAAATTAAGCTGTTAGCTCGAATCCAGTGTCTCAGGGCACATCAAGTTTAGGCACAGGAAACCAGGCACCTGAGAACTGCCAGGGACATTTTCTGAGTCTTTTCCTTTTTTAAGTCTTCAGAAATACTTCTGAGAGGCTGGTAATGCACTACGAAATCTGTGTGCATAGACACAAACTTTTAAACTATAATATCCACATGGCACCTACATTCTGAGGCCAAGCATACTGGTACATAATATAGCTGTGTCTTGGTTAAAAAAAAAAAGACTCCTAGGTTGTGGAGGGGAGTAAATCCACAAGAGCTTTGGAGTATACACCTCTACATAAAGTAAGAGAGACCCATTGTTTATTTCCCCACTATTTAAAAGTTAATGAGAGATTTGCACCTGTACAGCTGTTGTGGACTGAAGCTTGCTTGTGGAGCGAATGTGTTTCCTGCTTGAGACAGTTGTAAATGCCTTGAGTAAAAACACTGAGGACTGCTAATGGATAGGTTTATTTTAACGCATGCCATCTGCTATCAATCATAGAGAAGTATAGGAAGCAAGTTTGGCTGGGCTCCCTCCTTGTGAGCCTGATAAAGACAGGGCTCCAGGACTCGGGAACATTGAGTCCTCCAGAGAATAAAACATCAAACCTACTCAGCAGCTCCACTAACAATAATAAAAATGCCTCTGCCTAAAGGTGACATTCTGAATTTACGATTATTTGTGTCTATAAAGTGTATTCTTTGGCTCCTGACTCATTCTGACTGTCTCACTCTGAGAACAATACATTAAGCCTGCCTGAAGTAAATGGAAATCCTATCCTTTTATTAAACCAGCAGCCAGTACCTGAGCTGATCTAATACCCTGTAGAATAGCAGGAAGATTTTCCGCTTTGTTCTGTGCCTTTTAAAGACTTTGTAAGAAAACTACAAATGAGGTATATGTTAATATCCTAAAGGATACACATGATGTGGGCAGGTTTATGTTTCCTAGAAGACAAAACAAAACAAAATGTCAAATTGAACTAGTCTATTAAGACAATACAATTGCAAAATTCCATATTGCAGATATGTCACAGTAAAACAGAGAGCTGGCCACTCAGGAAGGTATTCCTTGTGCCATATGGACCAGGCATGTTTTCATGGGGATGGACATTTCCTCAGAGATCTTCCAGCTGTGAAATCCTCACCAATATTGCTTTTGAAAATGGGCCCATAGTATTCCATTAAAAATGCCTAGCCTGGCTTACCAAAGTGTTGCCTGCTGAAGTCCTTGGTGAACAAAATGAGTTGTGGTGGCCCTGGAACCTTCTACAGCTTATAATGGTTGATTCTGCCTCAAAATTGCAGCTTAACTTAATTCTGCTGCTAGCCTAGGAAACCAAATTGTGAGTGTTTAGGGAAAACCCACCTGGCCAGCAGACTCATGAGTCTAATTAAAGTTAATAGAGAAATTGAAAGAGGAAAACATTGGCTCAGTGGAGTAAGAAGAAACATATACAGCAATAGAAATTTGAGGCAAAAACATTTTTATGTTGGTATTTATTAGAAATATTTCCTCTTAAATACGTGAATGAGGAAATACTTTACTTATTATATGTAATGTGAATCCTATTATAACTCAATAAATGATTTCTGCTTTTGTGTTAAAAAAATTATCTCAGGATAAATGGTAAAGAGCAGGAAAGTTATAAGCATGGAAAACAGTAGCATGTCTACTGTGTATCAGCACTTGGCCAGGCTCCGTGACATTAAGAAACTACTACCCTACATTCATACAGAAGCTGTGTGGGATATTCAATATGACTTCCAAGCAATTGCACAGTGACAGAGAAAAATTCTTGAAAATAGTAAATGCATCAAGAGATTAAAAAATAGGAAAAGCAACAAGGAAGGTAGCCAGAAAGCCTGGTTAGGAAACCTTGGCGTATTTCCTTAAAAACAAAAGAGATAAAATGTGCATAGGTTGTTGTAGTTCGGATTCAGAAATATTTTAAAAACCCACTGAGACTTCATTATATTTTCTAGCACATTATAGGATCAAATATTGAGACAGGTTATAAAACATCCTTGTAGCAGAAGGGAGCATTAGCAAGGGCTTCAGTGCTACGGCCAAGGGTTACAAACATAGAGGTCTGTGCTGACCATGCAAGCCATGTATAGAGAGGCATGTGAAGGAGGCTAGAACAGAAGCAGAGCATGGCTAATTGAAATGTAGCTGCCTCATCTAAGAAAGCAGCACTATCCAGCATCAGCAGATTATTACCACAAGAGACAGGCACATTAACTTTACTAGATCCCAACTGTAACACAAATTTCAAATGGTTTTATTAATAAAATCAAACCTGGGAGCCAGATGTTGGGGTGAACCATGAATGATCAGAGAAACAGAAAAAAACACATCCAACCTCACCTTGCCAATTCCTTAGCTGATCTTGTTTCCTCAAAATGGAAGCCTCTGTGTCCTCATCTGAATGGATCTCAGCTGAGCTGCTGCTAAAAGCCGAAAAGCTTAACAAACTTAGTTCCTGGTCCTCATGCCTTTATACCTTTCTGCTTCCTGCCATCACTTCCTGAGATTAAAGGCATGTGTGTTTCCTGAACAAGACATGAGATCTCAAGTGCTGGGATTAAAGGCGTGTGTCACCATGCCTTGTTCTTTCTAGTGTGGCCTTGAACTCACAGAGATCTGAGTGGATCTCTGCCTCCAGAAGGCTAGGATTAAAGGTGCATATGCCACCATTTTCTGGCCTCTTAATCTAGTGGCTGTTCTGCTCTCTGACCCCAGATAAGTTTATTAGGGTATACAATATACTGGAGGACACACTATCACCACACCCAACTTGTCAAGTGAAGGCAGAAACCTGCCCAAGTAATGCCACTTCACTTAGCAGAAATCTTCAAGGTTAAACTAAACACTTTTGTGCTCTAGAATAGGGTAGCCATGTTGTCCCTGGCTGTTCCACAGTGCATGCCACAGAGAAGCACAGGTCTATAATTCTAGGAATTCTGAGACTTTGCCTACAAATGCTACCAATAGTCCTTGTGTTACTTTGGAAATTCCATCTATGTGACAGCACCATGTCTCTCTGCTGATTTCCTAAATTGCTTTGGACAAGTTGGTCTGTTTCTGAGATTTTCCCTCTAGCATCAGGTTTCCAATCCCTGAGAAATAATTCAGTAGCACAGTAAAGAGAAGTCTACTGCAACGGGACCTAGGCTGCTCTGATTAGGCATCAGTGGTCATATCAAAAGGAGAAACATTGGAAGATTAGCACAGTGATTTGTTTCTCTAAACCTGCATCACTTAATCTCTTTTCTTAAGAAAGCAGTGGCCCATGAATATAGTAAAAGAATTAAAACCACATTTATGAAGTGACTCCTAAAAGATTTTAATGTTTTTAATAAAAAGGATGGATCATTAAAATATAGTTAATAAATATTATTCAGAACTCATTACCTTAAATTGTCCCTACTTAGGATTATAAATGTTCACAATCTGAATTCTAAGGAGGTGGTGATACCAGGTAGATATCATATGATGTTTTCAGTTAATATTTGCAACATGAGATTTACTCGTTGGGAAAAGAAAGAGTTTAAAAGATAATAAATCTCTTCTTATGCTTCAACAGCTCTCATTTTATCATACCATTTAAGAAAATAGCCACATGAATTATTTAAATATAACTACCAATTCTAACTATATATAATTCTATACCATTAAGAAAGTGTTCCAAAAGCATTATGCATTTATTAATTCAGCCAACAAATATTTATTGAATTTTTACAAGATTTTACACTGGGTGCAAAAGAATATCCTATAAAGAAACCCTGTACCACTGAATTGGAAATCATTTTTGTTGTTTTATTTTCCTTGCATCTTTTTTATTAAGCAGTTTTTAATTCACCCACCTGTGTTAAAAGTCTGATGCACAAACAGTAGCAAGTTGAAGACAAGAACTCTTACTATACATCCATGCAGGCCAGATACAGTCTCAAAAGATATATGACTGTAGACAAATTTCTAAACAGTATTATTAAATAAGAAACACAGAACCAAATACAGAGGTATAAGCCGTAGAGATCAGAGCAATGGCTGCCAACTAACCTTAGCTCACCACCTCACTGTAGCTTCCCAAGAGAACTTCTTCCTGTCTAACCTGCATCTTTATTGCCTTCCTCTTCTGCCTTCTCATTGGCTCTAAGCCCAGCCACATCACTTCCTTGTCACTGACTGTCTATACAGACCTCAAAGTCTCTATGGTTGGTACTGGGATTAAAGGCGTGTGTCACCATGCTTGGCTGTGTCCTTGAACACACAGAGACTCTGCCTGCCATGTGATTGGATTGAGGGCATGTGCTACCACTTCTGTTTATGGCTATGACCTCTGATCTCCAGGCAAACTTTATTTATTAACATACAAATAAAATATCACATTTCAGCACAAATCAAATATCACCATATATGACCACTGCTAATGTCATGTAACTATTTTGAATTCATAAGAACAAGTAAGCAAAACAATTAAGAGTCTGGTTTCCATTTGATAAATGTGTAAACAACTGTTTAGCAACAAGGAAACCAGGGAGCTGTCTATGGAAGACATCAGATTGAATATAAACTCTTTGGCTCTCCCTAACCCAAAGTTTCTATATAAAATGGTTTGACACCCCTCCTCCCAATATGCCAGCCCTATATGGCAGAGCATATCGAATCAAAGACCTAAATGTAAACAGAAAGGATAGCATTAATAATTAGTGCAATACATTGAACTGAATCAGCCTTTGGCTTAGGACTTATTCTGACTTTTTCAAAAAATAATGTTAACCTTAATAGGAAGGTCGAGAAAAGAGTTGGGAAGTCTCTGGGTCCTCTGTCCTGTCTATGGTCTCTCTATCTTGTGTCTGAATTGTAGTTTCTATTGCTGTGAAAAGACACCATGACTAAAGCAATTTGGGAAAGAGAGAATTAATTTCAGCTTACAACTCTCTGGTCATATCTGTCACTGAGGGAAGTCAGGGAAGGAACTCAAGGTAGAAACCTGGAGACAGATGGCTTATTTCCATGACTTGCTCAGCCTGCTTTCTTAGACATCCCTGGACCACCTGCCCAAGCATGGTACCATGCATAATGAGGCATCATCCCACACCAATAATTAATCAATAAAATGCCCCCACAGGCTTGCCCACAGACCAGTCTACTGTGGGCATTGCTTCAGTTGAAGTTCCTTTTTCTCAAATGACTCCAGCCTGTGTCAAGTGAGCCAAAAACTACCTACGTCAGCTGACCCATTGTCAACTTGATGTTCAAATATACGGCACTTAACCCATAGCGTTTCTTTCCTTATTGCGAAGATTTCATTAAACTCTGAACTTTCCAGCTTTTTCAGCCCAAAGTTCCAAAATCCTTCCACAATTCTCTTCAAAACCTGGTCAGGTTTGTCACAGCAATATTGCAGTCATGAATCTGGCACCAATTTCTGTCTTAGTTGAGGTTTCTATTGCTGTGATAAAGCACTCTGACTAAAAGTAACTTGGGGAGGAAAGGGTTCATTTCAGCTTACAACTCTCAAGTCCCACTCCATCACTGAGGGAAATTAGGGCAGAAATTTAAAGCAGGAACCTGGAGGTAGGAACCGAAACAGAAACCATGGAAGAACACTGTTTATGGCTTAATCCTCATGGCTTGCTTGGCCTGCTTTCTTATACATCCCAGGACCACTTATCCAGGCTGTACTGCCCAAGGAAGGATGGGGCCTCCTATATAAATCATTAATCAAGAAAATGCCCTATAGACCAATCTTCTGTGGGCATTTTCTCAACTGAGTTTTCCTCTTCTCAAATGACTCTGATTTGTGACAAACTAAGGCAGACGTCATGCTTTAAACTTCAGCATCTTAGCTATATTCTGTGATATATAAACCTAAAACCAACTCCAAAGTAAAGATATAATACCTTAAAGCTCTCAATTTATTTTGCGAAAATGTCACCGAGGACGAGTGTGTTAATTCATTCTGCCACCAGGGTAGGTTGTCTATTTCTGATTAACACCATCTTCATCAATATAATAGGCTGTCCATCACGATAGATTTCACAGTACTTCCTAGGGAGCAGCAAAGGAGTGAGTGCCACCCTCATTCAGCTCTGGCTTTCTCAGTCAATTGAGTATGCATGAAAGCTTAAAACTAGGCACTCTGCCCACACCCTATACACACATACTTGAACACACACAGCCCCCATGGTCATACATGTAAGATGAACTTTCTGATGACAGCCCACAGACTCCCACTGACATCGACAATCAGAGAAGGGAGTACTTCCCTGAGACTGTTGGTCATCAGCCAGCTGTCAAGAGGCGGTGGAGAGCTGGAGTGAGTGTTCAAGCAATCCTGCCTGGTTGAAAGAACAGTTTCTGAGATGATAGAAGTGTTCTATGGTGTAGATGGAAGACTCTTTCCCTTTATCTCCTGGAGAAAGAAAACTGTTGCCAGGAAATGAGGTATTTTCAAACCCCTACAACAACTGGAAAAGAAATGTGTTAGTTTTGCCAGCTAGCACAAGGAACTCGGCCTCCTGTCAAAAGGCTCTGTGTCCAACCCAGAGCTGGATTCACTTTAACAAAAATTTCCCTCTTCAGCCACCTAAGTGCCTGTTGAATTAGGCACAAGGCCAAGGTGGGATACGAACAGTCACTCAAGCGAAATGTCCGTTTTCATTTGGATCTCTGTGACCCTTTCTCATGTCATGGGGAAAATATGCTTCCTCTCCTTGGATGTTTTTAGGACTTCTTGGTTTGAGGAGGAAGTCAGATCCGCTGCTCTGAAGGCGTCCATAGGAGGCAAAGCCACAGCACCGCACAGTCAGAACCAAGCTGTCCCTGTCTTTAAGAAAAAAAGAAAAAGCTAAATTATTCCTCGCCTACTCCTACTCATGGTTTTGATGTTGAAAGAAACCTGTTGTGGTTTAAATGACTCGGTCAGTTCTTCTGGGATTTTCCAAAGTTTCCTATAAAAAGAAATCTGTGGGAAATGAATGATTGCATAATCACTAACATATGTCAATTTCACTAAATCTGTTATCTTTTTGGTGTGTTTTGAATTGTACTGTCCTATCTTGAATTGCTATCACCTAACAGTTCTGTCTTTTAAGTAGGGATATACACTGGCAAAAATAAGTAAAAAAGGCCAAGAAGTCGTTTTTTGTTTTTATTTTTGTGTTTGTTTGTTTTGTGTGTTTTTACATAGCAAATTAGAAATATAGGATAATATACGATGGGAAAAGAGACAATTACCCAGGTAAAATAGTGCAAGCATGAAAACTCCATCCTCCAGTTGACCTGTATACCTTTAATGAGGTTATCTCCGGGCTGACTTTAAAGATATAGTTCTGGGTGTTTACCTAAATTATTTGCATCTCCTATGCATAGGTGCCACAAAGTTTGTTCACTTTTATCTAAACTAGTAATACAACTGAACCAAAGAAAAGCTGGCGATGAAATTTAGAGACAGTTTGGTAGTGGATGATGTTCATTAATAAGGTTGAGGATTACTGAGGCATAATCTTTACTTCTTTAAATGACCTGTAAGATTTCAGAAGTAGGGAAAGATCCTCGGGGTTATAACCTGCTAGCTGCTTCCATAGCCTAAGAAGAAGAAGAAGAAGAAGAAGAAGAAGAAGAAGAAGAAGAAGAAGAAGAAGAAGAAGAAGAAGAAGAAGAAGAAGAAGAAGAAGAAGAAGAAGAAGAAGAAG
>CABHPH010123832.1:0-15884 GCA_902168325.1 Peromyscus nudipes
ACTACCTTATCTTACCACCTCGTCGCTGTTGCTTCCCCAGAGGAGAGAGTTTCTTCCTGTTTGACTTGTTTTTTTATTGCCTTTCTGTTCTGCCTTCTCATTGGCTCTAAACCCAACCACATGACTTCCTTGTCACTGCCTGTCTATACAGACCTCAAGGTCTCTATGGTTGGTACTGGGATTAAAGGTTTGTGTCACCATGTTTGGCTGTGTCCTTGACCACATGGAGACTCTGCCTGTCATGCGATCAGATTAAGGGCGTGTGCTACAACCGCCTGACTCTACTTATGGCTCACTATGACCTCTGATCTCCAGGTAAACTTTATTTATTAACATACAAAAAAATCACATTTCAGCACAAATAAAATATTACCATACCCACTTGCTTATGTCTCTTAATTTCAACTATATGTATTCTTAGTTGACAATCACCACATAGAACTTTAGATACAAAATATGATTTGTGATCTGGAAATACTAGAATTCATGAAAATAACTAAATTTACTAATAAAAATTCCTATGCCTCACAGCCATCCCTGGTACTGATAAGCACATGCCATAAAAAATGCCCATGCAAATATGTGAACATGTGCCTGTGGGCATGTATACATGTTTGTATGAGTCTATACGTTGTTGGTGGATGCTCTCTCTTTTCATTCTCCACCTTAGTTTTTGAGGCAGGGTCTCTCACTGAACCCAGCACTCAATAATTGGCTAGATTGGGTGGCCAAGGAGCTATAGGTCTTCTGTATGAAGGTTATAGATGCACATCATCGTGTCCAGCCTTAAAAACTGCAGATGATGGGATTCTAAACTCAGGTCCTCATGCTTGCGTGGCAGGCACTCTGCCAGCTGAGCAATCTCTCCAGCCACTGATTTTTTTTAATATAAGGAAAATGAAGAAAGTTGGGCTTTAACAATTTTAATCAATTATTTATAGTCATGTCTCTGCAGTATAAGCAGAAACCAATTGAGAGTGCTTTCATAAAAGGCTGATCTTTGAAGGCACAAGTATTAGTTTCCTTTACACAACGATCCTGTTTGACAAGTCATCTCCAAACTCTGGCTCGAAGTAATGCTTATGGGACTGAGGGGATGCTCAGTGGGTAAAGTGTTAGCTACAGAAGCATCAGGACTTGAGTTTCATCCTCCACACCCATATGAAAAAACACAAGTTGTGGAGTTCTTTTGGGTTTCCAGAGCTGGGGAGGTAGAGATAGGTAGATTTTTGGCATCTACAGGGACACACACACACACAGAGAGAGAGAGAGAGAGAGAATTCACAGTCTAGCTTTACAGTTTGTCCAGCTCAGTAGGGCTCTTTTTCTACCTGTGGTCAGCTGTAGGTCAGCTTGACAGATTTGCTTGCACTAGCTAGACTTCCTCATAGGGTCAAGGCATTGGCTGAAACAACTGGACTGATTCACCTTTGCTTTGTGTGCTGTGTTACCTTCCACCAGACGACCTTGAAAATGATCTCCTGGTATAGACGAATATCCAACAGACAGAACAAATAGGTGTAAGCAATTTGGCTTTGTACCTTCATAAATCAAATCTATTGAAATCTGAAGATGGATTTAGAGTATCTCTTAAAGTGGGGTGTCACAGTGCATATTCATAGCATTCCAACAGGAAATCCAATAGTGTGCAACATGCCTAGACTTCTAGACTAGGCTTGGTGTTCCATTCATCATATTCTATTGGCTAAAGGAAATTACAAGGCTGACCTATGTATAAGAGGTAAAGGAATAAGTACCCAATGGATGGGAGATATCTCAAAGATATATGGCAAAGGATATGGATGTAGGGGGTCTTTTGTTAGTCATTGCCTTTCATTGTTGAAGGGAACAGTATACTGGTATTGTATTGGCTCAAGGCACCTCAAGATCAAGTTCTCAGCACATAGGAGATATATTTTCCCCAGAGGGACAAATGGCAGGGAATAAGAGACAAAGACAGGAGATAGAGGACAAGGGAGAAGGGAAAGAGAACAAGGGAGGGGGAAGATATTTGTCCCAAAGGGAGAAAGGACTGCCTCTGAATAGAGAGGAGACAGTCATGGCCCATAGGAAAATGGCCATTTATAAAGGTAAAAGGGGAAAACCCATGTTAGGATGAGGTGTTTAATTTTAATTGAGCATGTTAATTAGGTGAGCCAAAGGGGGACTTCTGATAGCTGGACTTTGGTAGTCAGCCTCAGGAGGAGGAAGTGGCCAAATAAGAGAATAGACCTGTATGGCTAGCTTTAGGAATGTAACCTAATGGTTTTTAGCAAAACAGAAGGAATGGGGGAGAAGGGCAAGGCCTGTCAGAGCCAGGTGTGCCATGCTCGGACTGGCTGGAGTCCCTTCAATAGTCTCACATCAGAGTGTGAGGATTAGTTAGGTGTTTTCTAGGAGCTCTGTCTTCAAATCACTGAATAGAAATAATAAAACTTGGAAAGTGTTAATAGTTGCCTTATCTCAGAATGTTAGGTCCAGAGAGGTTGTTATCTTCTATTGCCTCAGATATGCACAAGTCAGGATTTTAGTTCTTGAGGTGATGTGTGTGTGTGTGTGTGTGTGTGTGTGTGTGTGTGAGATGCAGGCTCCAAGATGGATTAAGTATGCCAGAGAGTCCCAGAACAGTCCTCTGAAGGAAGGGATAGCATCCTGTCTCTGATGGTGAGCAGACAGCCATGCAGAGAAAGAGGAAAAGGGAAGGTTGGATGGAGACACCTCAGACCTCAGTGCACTTTGGAGAAGAAACTCTGGCCATAACATGTGTGATTTTGACCAGGTTTCAGCATCAGTTGTGTGCTCCGATTCTGGTTGTGGTGGGACACAGAGGAAGTGCATCTTGTTATAATTCCAAGTGTGCCAGCTGGGTGTTGTCTTTCAACTGCTCTCCCCATAGAACATGTTCTTGAAATGAGATCTGGGTAGGGAAATCCCAGAGCTGTTGTACAGAGAATATAAAATACAATTTATTCAAAAAGTGCTGGTGTCAAATTGTATCCATCGTATCATTATAAGAGCCAAGGCTGACTCTGATTATAGGCAATTGGATTGACTACAATGGATTTCTACAAATGGGCACCCAACTTGTCAATGCAGTACAACTCAAACCAACATAATGTCTTTCATTTGTCACAGGTGGTAATAAATTTCTCTTTAAACAGTCTCTTATACTCCCTCCCAAACATACATGCTGAATTTTCACTATTATTAATCCTGAGGTGTCTGCAATATCTCTCACTTAGTTCTTCATTTTTTTAAATGCTCATACTTCATTGTCTAATCTAGATACCAACTTCCATGGCCATTCAATGTCAAAGCTCACCTGAAGATACCTAAGGACTATTCATTGCTGTATTTTGAATGCATATGCTCTTGACTTTGGTTATTATGCCACTTACAAATTTGATTCTTTGAGGGCAGAGATGATGAGCTATCTGCATATATATATATAATTATATACATATAAGTATATAACTATAGTTGTAATTTTTCTTTTGCTGTTTTATTTGGTAACATGGAAAGAGAAGGAAGCAGAGTGGGAAGTCACATGCTTTGAAAATCTTCACATTCCCAGTTAAATGAGTATATGTATAGGATGGAAGAATGTAAAGCCAAATTTTCTTGGTACCCTGAAGGGAATTCCCAGTCTTCATGTGATGCTCACATGTAGACATGTTCCTGTTTACAGCCCCAAAGAGACTGTGTGAGGATATCCTAAAGATTTAGGAATTCACTCAGTCTACTGGTATTGCTTATTTTCGTATTGTGGTTGATGCTCAGTTCTGAAGAAAATTCTTTGCTTCCTCTGCTATCTTCATATTGGATGCATAAATAATAGCTTCCCACTTGCTCTCTTTGCTTTATTCCATCGCTTATGCATACAGAATTCAGAATTTTATAAAACCACGAATCAGATATGTCATTCTTCTTTGTGAATCCATTTTTTTAGAAGTCTGCAAACATTCTAATTTCAGATATCTGGCATGTGTTTTTATTTTATTGGAATATTAGACAATTATTTTCCTGGGTGGTATTCTAACTTAGTGGTAATTTTAATATAGATACTCTTTTGTTAACCTGGGTGCCTTCTTGTACTATATCACTTTTTCTGATTTCTTCCAATTTTCTTTGTTCTTCTGCTCGATTTCCATTTTCTTCTATTTCAATGCTAATTTGCATTAGACAATCTCTTCACTAGGAAGACTGAGATGAATCACTAGAAAGTTACTCCCAAACTGGCTTATGAGGAGAATGGTTTTAATGAGCTTCACTCTGGGGTGACTTTAACACACTTACCCATCTAATTAAGAGACAAGCTATGATAAATTTTAATTTTTTCCTCTAGCTGTCGCTTGAGTATTTCATTTGTCTCATTTCAAACTATAGACTTGCTAACAGTTCAACTCAAAAAAAAAAAAAACCACCCAGATGTGCATGATTCTCATCATCCCCCTCCTTCCTAAAGCAGTGAAATAAATTGGGTTGTCAGAACTGAGGGCAAAGTGCACTACAGTGTAAATTTAGAAAGTAGGTCAGGTCCCACTTCTGTGTTGAGGCTATAGAAGATGAATCTCAGATTCAGAAGGGGAATATTCAGTAACTGACACAAAGGGAGGGCTCCCCAAAGGCAGCAATTTTTCATTTGGTTAAGGAATTCTGGAACTTTAATCAGCAACATCAACTCCAGGGAAGATAGCTCCCATCTGTTCACCGTAGAACTTAGTACAATAAGAGTTTTCGAGTGTAATCTGTGAGAGTAAAAGACAAGAAGGAGGGGAGGGACCACAGATTGCAGTGGTCAGACAATATAGTTATGGGAAGATTACCGGCTCAGAAAGGAGACTTATGACTCTACTCTGATAACTAAGAGAACAAGACAGACACTGTCTGTGCCCTAGGGTCTGCTAAAATAGAAAATGACAAAAAATTACATGACTTAAATCTGAGAAATATATGCTTTCATGAACATTTATTATTTATGATTAATGCATAATTCCAGTTTATGACAGTACCTGTAATATAAAATGAACATTTGCCTTGTTTTGTTTACTTAGTTTCTGGATTAGAAAGCTTTCCAAATAAAAGTGAAGTACTTGGAAGGAGGTAAAAGAAAGGCTGGCAAACACTGACCCATGAAACCTAAGAACTCAGGTGAGAGTGGATGAAGACTGTCTGGAGAGGAGCGGCTTTCTGCGAAGGTTGTTGTGACTTTTTCCAGAGTAGATGGTAAACTATGTGGTGAGTTCAATGTGCCAAGGCCTTTTCACACTGTTCTGTGTGTTCTCATCTGTCTGTGATGGGTCAGGAAAAAACTGTACCCAAGACAGAAGCTAATGGTTTACAAGTAGAAGACTATTTCTCAAATTTATTAAGAAATGAAAGACACATTGTACTGAAGAGAATGAGAAATTTTATTTATTGAATTAAGGATTCCCTTGGTTGATAATAAGATGCTGCATAGTAACTAATAGGTAAATTAACTTAAGAGACCTTGGGGAACCCTTCTAAGAATTTTTAGTAGAATACAGGTTAGTGAGCGCTTTCTTAACTATTTCCCAAGTCGATTGCCTTTAGAATATTCAAGTATTTGTGGTCTACACCTCTGAGTATTTCCACCTAGTTTTGCCTCAACAAACCCTCTTCCTCTACCCTTCACATAACCTTTAAAATTTAGAGCAAGGGTCATTCCTCAAGAAAACATTAACTGGTTGTCCCTTTTGACTGACCACAAATCTCTTATGTTTGTATACTAGCATTTGCATGGCATACTTGTTACACTTTTCCAGACTATGGATAACTGGTCAGCCTGTGTTTTTTCATTGACTTTTACAGTCAAAACAACAAGACTTCAGGATGATGTTTTCCCTGTTCCTGGCACAGTATCTCGTATGCTGGCTATTTGGGCAATCACTGAAATTAGTAAAAAACCATGGACATTGTTATTGGAAGACCCAGAATGAAGTCCTCGTTCAGTCATTGAAATCAGTTTTTTTAAAAAATGGATATTGTTATTGGAAGACCCGGAATGAAGTCCTCCTTCAGTTCACTTCCATTTTTCACATTTTAGGTGTTTCCTCCTACAGAAGGTCCTGGGTCCTCCAAGCATTTGTAATCTTCTTAGCTTTGAGGTTTCCTCAGCTTTCTGGGTCTTCTAAGTTAGACCTTTCTCTCTGGGAAGGAGGGCCTCCATTTGGATCAAATTACTACACAACCATACTCGGTGTCATGGGAGTTTGAGTGACAGATTTTAAATTGGAAAGACCGTAAATAGGCAGGTTGCCTTCCCTTTAATGCATATGTGGAGTTTAAAATATACACCGGATGGACAGATAGACAGAGGGACAGATGGTCGGATGGGCGAGAGACTGAGGAAAAGCACAGTAGAGTTTTAGTTGTTATCTGGAAACAAACAGTAAATTGAAAGAGGATGTCTGAAAAACAGAACAAAGGCTGGAGTCCTCTGAAGACAGTGGATGGACAGATGTCCAGCTCTGACCCCTTTTCTCAGAGAGGTATCTGCAGATATGGACAGAGCTGTAAGCTGAGAACCCAGATTTCACCCCAGATAGAAGATCTGTCTCTCTTCCTCCAGTCTGCTTTCTACTTTCACACCTCACAGAATAAGAGCAGATAGGGGATACGTACAGAAGTGTGCGTGTGGGTGTGCGGTGTGGTGTGTCTTTATGTAGCTATGTATGATTTATTAGGATCCACAATTGAGAAAAATGAGTGATTCCTGCTCTTCTGAATCTGGATTATTTTGTATCAAATTTCCAGGAAATGATATAATTTTGTTTCTTTTTTTTCTTTCTTTCTTTCTTTTTTTTCCAGAGCTGAGGACCGAACCCAGGGCCTTGTGCTTGCTAGGCAAGCGCTCTACCACTGAGCTAAACCCCCAACCCTATAATTTTGTTTCTTTATAACTGGATACAACTCCATTGTGTATGTATACTACACTTTTTTTTTAACCTGTTCATCCATTTACAAACATCTAGATTGATTCCTTAAATTGACTTTGTGGATGGTATTGCAATAAATACATTGGGCTTTTCTACTGAATCCCCCATATTTGAGTACACCCTCAAGAGTAGTATGTCCAGGTCATAGGGTAGTTTTATTTTTAGTTTGTTTGTTTTTTTTTTAAAAGGATTTACATAATTGCTGGGCCAGTTTACATTGTTAACAGCGGTGCATAAGCCCCTCACGACCCGCTCAGCCTTACTATCATTTATTGTTTCTTTTCTTTTTTATGTATTTTATGTGTATGAGTGTTTTGCCTACATTGATGTCTGTGTACCTCATGTGTGCCTGGTGCCTGAGGAGGCCGGAAGAAGGTGCTGGATCTCATAGGCCTGGAATTAAAGACAGTTGTAAGTTGCCACATGGTTGCTGGAAGTTGAAATGGGTCCAGCCAGTCCTCTTCTGCTGAGCCATATATCCAGCCTGTTTTCTTTTATTTTTAAAAGTACTTTTTAATGTGTATATATATATATATATATATATATATATACACATACATACATACAATGCATTGTGAACACATGCATCCCTTACCATTTCTTATCCCCTTCCTACTCCTATAGACCTCCTTCTTCTTTCCAACCAGTCCCCCTCCTACTGTCGTGACATTTTTTTTTCTGTGTAGGGTGAGTGGAGGTAGGCATAGCTACTACTGTGTGCTCATTATTCAAGTGGCCATGCCACGGCACACCCAGAAGACACTGTTTCACAGACGCCCTCCCATCCTCCAGCTCTACAACCTTTTTTTCCTCTTTTCTTTGACGTCCCCAAGTCTTGGAGGGAATGTGATAATAGTTGTCCTGTTTATGGCTGAGACTTCACAGTCTTTTACTCTCAGCACTCTGACCAACTTGGAGTCTCTACATTCGCCATCCCCTACCGCCAACAGCAGCAATGCTCGTCTGAGGGCATGAACAGAAATATTTGAAGGGGAATGTGCTGTCATGCCTGTTTAGTGTAATATTAGTTCCAAGGCCGACGTAGGGCCAGTGACATCTCCTGCCACAAGGTTTTGCTCAAGTTTGCAGTACCAGGTACTTCTTCCCTTGAAACAGGCCTGGAATCCAATCAGAAAGTAGTTAGTACCTCGCAAAACGATTGTGCTATTTTGGCACCCACAGGCATCTTGCTCGGCAGGTTGGTATTGTGATACCTCAGATTCATATCAGGGCAAGATCATTGATGCACTTTCTACCTCAGAAGCATGCATAGCACCTTCTCACACTGTGGCTGCTGCCCAGTGGGTAAAGGCTTCCATTTTAATTCTGGCTTGATTGATCTGCGTGCTGCACCCGGGCTTGTGTCTTCAGCAGTTCTTACCGACTGCTTTGGGTGAGTGCACAAGATCAATGGCAAGAGCCTCTATTGTTTTGTGAGCCTCTGAGGTGAGATGAGATCTCTAAGCAGTTTTAATTTGCATTAGCCAGACAGTTAAAAATACTACTTTGTCATGTGTTTATTGAATATTTGTGCTTCTTGTTTTGAGAACTATCTGTTCATTTCATTAGCCTGCTTATTGGCTGGGTTGTTTGACTTTTTTTTTTTATACTTAGTCGTGTTTCAGTTCTTTATATATCCTAGATATTGATCTTCTGTCAGATGTATAGCTTGTAAATCCTTTGCTGTGCAGAAGCTTTTAAATTCCATCCCATCCCATTGGTCAATTCCTTGTGTCGTTTCCTGAGTGATTGGAGTCCTTTTCGGAAAGCCTTGCCTGTGCCTGTATTTTGATCTGCCTTCTCTATGCTTTCCCTTAACAATTTAGACTGAAGATATACATTAAAGCCTTTGATCAATTCTAAATTTATACTTGTATGATGTGAGTATGGTCTAGTTCCATTTTTCTACATATTACTGCCTTGTTTTCCCATTGCCTTTTGTTGAAGAGTCTGTCTTCTTTCCAATGTATTTTTTGGCATGACTGTAAAGACCATCTAAATATAGTTCTGGGGTTTAATTCCGAATCTTCTACTCCATTCCTGTGATCCACATGTCTGTTTTTGTGCCAGATCCTTGCTGCTTTTATTACAATGACTATATAGTATAAATTGAAATGAGGTATTGTGATACCTCTAGCTCTGCTCTTTTTTCTCAAGATCAAATTGCCTAGTTGGGGTATTTGGGGATTCCATATGAATGTCAGGGTTGTTTTGCTATTTTTGTGAAGAATGTCTGGAATTTTTATACAGATTGGATTGAATTTGTAAAACACTCTTTCTAGTATAGCCACTTTCAATACATTAGTCTTACCTATGCATGAGCATGGGAGGTCTTTCCATCATCTAATGTCTTCTTCAATTTCTTTCTTTTGTAAAAGTTTTCATTGTAGAGGTCTTTCACATCATTTATTCTTAGGCATAAAAAAATACATGTTTATTGTATTGAACTTGTCTTCTTAATTTCTTTTTCAGTATTTTCAGTGTTGGTACATGGAAATCTACCAATTTCTATGTGTTGTGTGTCCTGAACATGCTTATCAGTTCTGAGAGTTTTCTCAAGGAGTTCTTATGCCTCTTGTACAGAATCATATCATCTGCTGCTGTGGGATAATGCTCTTGTACACTGTAAAGATTTGTCCCTCGAATTAGTTTAATAAAATACTGATTGGCTAGTAGCCAGATGGAAAGTATAGGTGGGATGACCAGACCAGGAGAATTCTGGGAAGAGGAAGGGTGGAGTCAGGAGTCACTAGCCAGACGCAGAGGAAGCAAGATGAGAATGTTGTACTGAAAAAAGCCACGTGGCTAAATATAGATAAGAATAATGGGTTAATTTAAGTGTAAGAGAAAGAGAAATGCTACCAGCCCAGCATTTATAAGTAATATTAGGCCTCCACGTCAATTATTTGGGAAGCAGCTGCTGGGTATTTAGGAACAGGCAAGTGGGAGAGAAACTTCTACCTACAATCCACTACAATAGTGACATTTCAGCTTCTTCCTTTCCTGGGCACATCACCTTTATTTCTTATCTTCTCTACATTGAATAAGACCAGAGAAAGTGGATAACTCTGTCTTGCTCCTGATTTTAGTTCAGATACTTTGATTTCCCCCTTTCTATAATGTTGGATACAGATTTGTCATATATGACCTTTATTATATTGTGATATGTCTCTTTTATTCCTCTGTTCTTCAGGCCTTTGTCACAAAGGGATGTGTCTTAGGGTTTCTATTGCTGTAAGGAGACACCATGTCCACAGCAACTCTTATAAGGAAAACATTTAATTGTGGTGTCTCACTTACAGTTTCAGAGGTTCAGTCCATTATCATTATCACGGCAGAGGACATGGCAGCATGTTGCAGGAGAAGTAGCTGAGAGCCCTATGTCTTGCAGGTAACAGGAAGTCAACTGAAACACTGGGCAGTATTCCAAGCATAGAAAACCTCAAAGCCCACCCCTACAGTGACAGACTTCCTCTAACAAGGCCATACCCATTCCAACAAAGCCACACTTCCTAATAGTGCCACTGCCTATGAGATTAGGGGGTCAATTACATTCAAACTACCATATTCCACTCCTTGGTCCCCATAGGCTTGTAATAATATCGTAATGCAAAATGCATTTAATCCAACTTCAAAAGTCCCCATGTCTATCACAGTCTCAACAATGTTTAAAAGTCCAAAGTTCAAAGTCTTTTTTGAGATTCATACAGTCTCTTAACCATAATCCCCTATAAAATCAAAATAAAAAACAGATCACATGTTTCCAATAAATAGTGGCACAGGAAATATATTACCATTCCAAAATGCAGGAAAGAGTGGCGGGAGCCATGTGATTTCTTTGGGGAACAAGGTCTGAGAATAGCAGGAATGGCTGTCCTTGTGGCAAGGCCCTGGAGACCCTGACCCATTGGCAAAGACCTGTGGACCGTTTGTGGCATAATTCTAGGCACGAGCCTGGGAGCATATGGGTTGCCTGCTCTCCTTGCCTTCACCACGCTAGCCACATTGCTGGCTTAAATGAGTCACAGTGGGTCATGAAGTTTAATATCACATATTTGCATAACTGTTCTGGAAAGAATGACTTTTAACCACTAGAGTCTTGGAGAAATGTTATTAAATAGACGGTATCAGGAGTTAATGGGAGCCGTCTAGAGACAGGGACTGAAGTAGACTCATAGTTCCCTCATTTCTAACAACTGTGCCAATGCCCCAAGAGAAAAAGGATAAACAATGCTGTTAAGAATACATTTTCATGTTATGCTTCTTATAGGATAAAAGGAAACACCTGGTATATCCCCAGAGGAGATAGAGTAGTATAGAATGTAGAATGAATTGATCCAGCTTTGGCTGGCGAGTTGATCATGAGAACCCAGACCCTACCAGATGTAAATATTAGCCACAAGAGACAACATTTCACTCTGTGTGGTGCTGTAACTGCATATGCTGCCAACCGGGCACACTGCCTTACCTGTAAGTGTGCCTATTTAGAAAACTTCCTTTCTAGCTTGCAAGACTGCTTATACTCTGACAGTAGAGATATAGATCAAAAGGTAATGGCTACTGGTGGAAAAGTTGGGAGACAGAAGGGAAAAGAGACAAAGGAACAAACTAGTAATTATTGTAGCCATTTTTAGAAACATAGGAAGTAAAACTGATTGTAAAACTGTTCATGCAAACAATCGAAACGCTATAAATAAAAACAGGCCAGGCTATCCTGGGCCACTTGTTTGAACAGCAACAGGTGGTCACAATTTCTTCATAGCGCCAACTTCACACATCCATCCCAGGGCATTGAACCTGTCTGAAGCAAGGCTTACAGCCAAAGGGAGCATAATGAGGAAATAGTGGACCAAAGCAACACCGAAAACCAACCGGGCAAACTCCAAACTCTGCATCTTCATGTCTGATGTGTAGCTAGAGTTTTCCTGCCTGGCCCACAGTCAGGACAAATCTCTGCCACCCGCCAGTCCCACAGCCGCTCAGACCCAACCAAGTAAACACAGAGACTTATATTGTTTAAACTTTGGCTAATGGCTCAGGCTTCTAGCTATCTAGTTCTTACATCTTAAATTAATCCACTTCTATAAATCTATACCTTGCCACATTGCTTGTGGCTTACTGGCATCTTCACAGGCTGTTTGTCATGGCGGCGGCTGGCAGTGTCTCCGGCTCAGCCTTCCACTTCCCAGAATTCTCTCCTCCTTGTCCCACCTATACCTCTTCCTGCCTGACCACTGGCCAATCAGTGTTTTATTTATTGACCAATAAGCAACATGTTTGACATACAGACCATCCCACAGCACTGATGTCAAAGCGCTCTTCAGATCTCCAACTGTCCAGCTTCGTTGACTGCAACACACTTCTTTCTCTTAGGCTAGTACTACTCCCTGCTAGCAGCTTTCCTTGGCAGGTACTCCACAGCTCTGACATCTCCAACATCTTGGATTCTTCAAGGCACTCCAGGCTTCAACTTCATAGCTTCACACAACGGCCTCTCTACTAAGCCTTCATTCATATACACTCCTGACATATGCCTGGCTTCAGTGGCTTTCTTTAGTCATGGAGACAAATTCCATAACCCATTTGTTCTATCCTTCTCTCTAAAGCCAGAATCTTATGGCCAAAGCTGCCAAGTTTTGCTGCTTACGGGGGCTGGAACATGGATCCCTCGTTCAATTACAGCTTCACTAGCCTTCTGTCCTTCACTGCCTAAGCATGGCTGTCCTGAAACTGGATCTGTAGAACAACCTCACACTCAGAGATCCACCAGCCTCTGCCTTAACAGTGCTTATGCACACACCCAGCTCTAAACTCTTCTTTAATTCCTTTTCGCAAGTTGGAAATTTAGCTGGGTGGGATCTTGCCCTGAGGTTACCATTCCTTTTATTCCATTTCTTAATCTATTTATCTCCTTGAACACAGGAATTAGATCCATTCAACTTCCTGGTGTTCTTTTTCTCCTCAAAATTTTTACTCTGCCCAGCTTGCTCCTTTTCATTATAAATCTTAGAGTTACCGCTAATGATCACACAACAGAATCTATAATAGGCTGTTTTGAGATTTCCTCTGTGAAGGGAATTAATCCAAAACTATTCACTTTAGCCCCAGGCAAACTTTTCAGACAAGGGCAAAACCCAGCTACTTTCTTCACCAAAATATCACAAAAATGATCTCTAGGCAATATACTATAATTCTTTTCCTCTGTAACCTCTTGAGCAAGTCCCCCAGGGTTCATCAAATCATATTCAACACCACTGTCTTCCATTAAGTGTCCATTAAGAAGCACTTAAAGCATTCAACTGTTTTTCTACTCCACAGTCCCAACGTCCATATTCCTTCAAACATAAACATGGTCAGGCCCATCACAGCAATACCCCAGTCCTCAGTACCAGCTTCTGTCTTAGTTAGGGTTTCTATTGCTGAGAAGAGACACCATAATCATGGCAACTCTTATAAGGAAAACACTTAATTGAGAGGGCTTGCTTCAGTTTCAGAGGTTCAGTCCATTATCATTATGGTGGGGAGCATGGTGGCATGCAGTCAGATGTGTTGCTGGACGCATAGCTGAGAGTCCTACATCTTGGAGGCAATAGGAAGTTGACTGAAACACTGGGCAGTATCCTGAGCATAGGAAACACCAAAGTCTGCCCCCCACAGTAACATACTTCCTTTAACAAGGCCATACCTATTCCAACAAAGCCACACTTCCTATTAATGTCACTCCCTATGAGATTGTGGAGGTCAATTACATTCAAATTACCACAGGATTTTTGACTTTGTCAAATGCCTTCTCAACATTGATTGATGTGATCATGTGGTTTCTGGCCTTGAATCTGTTAATTTTTTGTATTACATGTGTGGATTTGCATGTGTTGATTCATCCTTGTGTCCCTGGAATGAAGCCCACTTGCTTTGGTGAATGATCCTTTTCATATGTAATTGAATTCAGTTTCCAAGGATTTGATTTAATTGAGAAATTTCATTCATTTTTATCAGTGAGATTGGCCTATTTTTTTTCTCTTGTGCCTTCATTCTGTTTTGTATTAGGGTAATACTAACTTTATAAAATGAAGGGTTTTTTTGTTTTGTTTTGTTTTTGTTTTTTGTTTTTTTGTTTGTTTGTTTGTTTTTTCAAGACAGGGTTTCTCTGTGTAGTTTTGGTGCATGTCCTGGATCTAGCTCTGTAGACCAGGCTGGCCTTGAACTCACAGAGATCTGCCTGGCTCTGCCTCCCAAGTGCTGGGATTAAATGCATGCGCTACCACCGTCTGGCTCACAACCAAAAATATAAAATGATTTTAACTCCTTCCATTTAAATTGTATGTGATGGTTTGAAGAGCATTGGTTTTCAGTTTTCTTTAAAGATAAGGTCTAGTTCAGCAGTGAATCCAACTCGAACTTGGCCTTTTTACTTGGGAGGTATGTTTTTTTAATTCCCATTTCAATCTTATTGCTTGTTACAGATATTTTCAAATTGTTTGTGTCCTTCTGCTTTAACTGAAGGCCATGTGTATCTAGAAAATGAACCATTTTTCTAGGTTTTCTAATTTATTAGAATATAGATTTTCAATATGTGCCCTAAGGATTTTCTATATTTCTCTTGTATCTGTTAGGGTTTGCCAATCTTGTTTATCTTTTCAAATAACTGACTCTACATTCTACTGGTTCTTAGTATTGTTAGTTTCATTTCCATTTCATTAATTTCTGCTCTGGTCTTTATTAGCTCCTTTTATCTATTGGACTTTGATTTGGTGTGTTCTCATTTTTTCTAAGATTTTGAAGTGCAACATTAAGTCATTTATTTGAAATGCCTCTGATTTCTTATGTCTCTAAATGTTCCTCTTAGATTTCTGTTCACTGTATCCCATGGGCACTGGGGTACTGTTTCCATTCTCATTCCATGCTAAAGGTTTTTTTTTTAAGCTTCCCTCCTAATTTTCTTGAGGACTCGTTTATTATTCAAATGTATGTGTTCAGTCTCCATAACCTTGTATATTAGGTGGTGTGTCGTGCTGTTGATTTTTAGTTTTGTTCCATTGTGATTAACACCTAAAATTTTTACTCAGCATGTGACAACAATGAAGATTGCGAAGTATAAAAATTAAGAGAAATATAGGACCAAATTTGAGAACAAAATTAGATAATAAAAGCAAACCAGAAAGTAATCTATATAATAGATTAACAGCCATATTGATAAATATAAATTAAGGGACATTTGGGCACATGAACGCAAAATTTTGAGAAGGGAAAGAAAAATAATGAGTCATCAAAATAACAACAAACCAAAACAACAACAGCAACAACAATAACAACAACAACAAAAACCAATAGCATATTAACTTTAAGAGAAACACTGACAGCAGACTTTTGTGGAGATTTTTTGTTGTTGTTTTTTCTTTGTTTTGTTTTAACCAAACTGATGGAAGTTAGGTGAAATGCAACGACACCTTCTAAGTGACAAATACTAATGCCTGTCAGCCTAGACCTTTACAATCAGAAAACATGTCCTTCAAAGACTACAGTGAAAAGGAAACATGCTCCCACAAGAGTTGAGCAAGTTTGTCAGCTGCAGCCCTGCACTGCAGAAGCAGCACAAGAGAGCTTTAGAAGGAAAATGAACAGTTCAGGTGGGAATGGGTAAGAGTGGGTTTAGTAAGATGGCTCGCTGGGTAAAAGCACTTGACCCATTAGTCTAAAGACCCGAGTTTGAGCCCCAGCATCCATGATGAAAAGAAAGGAAAGAACCAACTACAGAAAAACTGTCTCCTGACCTCCCAACATGTGCACATGCACACCTGAGTTCTCAAACTGACAACACACACAGGTACACATATGAGCATGCACGCTAATAAAAACATTTTTACAAAGGAAATACAGAAGTGTGAGAAAGACTGAGAGCCCATGTGTGGATAAATACGAAGACAT
>CABHPH010123835.1:0-28589 GCA_902168325.1 Peromyscus nudipes
AAGGAACTCCGGTCTTAGAAAAGAGTAGCCAGTGTTCTTAACTGCTGAGACATCTCTCCAGCATTCCAAACTATATACTTTTTAATTACAGCACACATATTGATGCTTTATGATGTTTTCTTTTTCCAAATAATATGTCACATACCCAGTGTACACATGAACAATTAATTCAATTATTTTCTATTCTTTTCTTCTATCTGTGCCTTACTAGCAAATTATCTGAATGACTTCAGCATTACAAAATACATATTTTTTATTTTTATCAACATAGCATGCTGGGCATGCTAGCTTATGCCTTTAATCCCAGCAGAGGCAGGTGGATCTCTGTGAGTTTGAGATCAGCATGGTCTACATAGCAGCAGGTTCCAGACCAGCCAGAGCTATTTAGTGAGACTCTGTCTCAAGAAATAAACAAATAAAAATAAAAAGGCAGGGATTGCATGTATTTATGAGACACTATTTTTATTATTAACTGTATATTTCTATATAGTTAATAATGTGCAATGATCAGATCAGGGAAATTCAAAAATCTATCACCAGGAACACACAGCATTTCTTCGTGTTGGAGCATTCAAATCCTATTAGCTAATCTGAAATATTCAATTAGTTGTCAAATATAGCTGTCCCACCATATCACAGAACATTAAAAGTTATCTCTCCTATCCAGGTGCATCACTGTACCTACTAATAACCCTGTCTTTACAGTATTGTTAAAGTAATGATACCAAAGTAAGCCAATTATTATTATTATCCAGATGCAGCACTGTACCCACTAGCCATGCTGTATTGTTATAGTAAGTAATGATACTGGGGTAAACAAATCTTCACATAGTACTTTTTAAAAATGTTTTGGGCCTTTTGATTCTTTAAAAAAAAAATCTCCCATTTTAGGGCTGGTGAGATGGTCCTCGGGTTACGGTGCTTACACAGAGCCTGATGAGCTGAGTTTAATCTCTAGGGTCCACATAAGGAAGCCCGCCCATAAAAGTTGTCCTCTGATCTCGGTATGCCTGTGCATGTACACTGAGGACACATAGTAATAAACATAATTTTAAAAATTATTACTTTAATTTTAGAAACTATATTTTAACTTTCACAAATAAAGTGTTTAGATTTTAACTGGGATTTCATTGGATGTACAAATCAGTTCAGAGGAAAATAAGAAATAACACTAAATTAAATTTTACTTCTAGATATTTAATATGCTGGTATTATCAATGTAACTGATTTTTATATTGTCCTTGTATCTAATGGCCTTACTATAAACTTGTCAGTTATAATAATTTTTATGGAATAATTCATGTACAATTCTACCACTAGTTAATAAAGATTTTTTCTTTCAAAATCTTAATAGCTTTTCTTTTTTCTGTTAAATAGTCCTTGAGAAGTATTAGCAGCAGGAACTCCCTTTTTGCTCCCAATTTTAATTTACCAGTATGATTTTGATATTTTTTTTGTAGATGTACTTTGTCAGACTGAGGAGATTTCAATTTCATTACATCATGGTTTACTATGGATCCTTATAATGACTTGCTATACAATTTACCAAATGCTTTAAATATATTTCTCAAATGACCGTTTTTCTTTTGTTAATTTAATTTTCCAGCATTAAGCCAAACGTGACTATCTTCAATAAATTCAGCCTTGTTCTAAAACACTAGTTTGTCTTATAACATACGCACATTTCATGATTCGGTTTGCTAAAATTCTGCTTAGGAATTCTGAATTCAAGTTTGTGAATGATAATCCTCCCACCCCCTTTATTATGAGTTCAATGGACTTCACTGTGGATCTTAAAACTGTGGGTTAACTTGTAGTTATTAGAACATTCTTCGTAACAATTACTTCAAATGTCATTTCTGCCCTATTCTCTTCTTCTAGAGCAGTGGTTCTCAATATGAGAGGTTGCATAGAAGATATTTACAATTCATATTGTAGTAAAATTACAATATGTACAAAATTACAATACAAAAAATATGAATTATCAATAAAATAATTTTATGGCTGGTTACCACAACATGAGAATCTATAATAAAGGGTCACAATATAAGAAGGTTGAGAACCCCTGCCCTAGAGTGTTATACATAAAACTAAAATATTCACTATGTGCCATACCATTTATGTTCTTCTCTTATTTTTGTCTTTTTTTCCCCTCTTCTACAAGCTTAGTCTGGATTCCTTCTTATGAACTATCTTCCAAGATACTAATTCTCTCCCAATCTGACAATTTTGGTTACTATTTTTATTACTATTATTTTTCATTACTACAATTTTCAAGTCTCAAATGTCCATTTCTCTTAAACATGCTACATGTCTTTAAGAACAAAAGTAATTTACCCTTGTATTTGGTAAGCATAGTTGTGGAGAGTCGGTAAGTCGGCTTATTGTGATTTTTATTTCTGCCATAGTTCTCTTTACATGACTAATTATTTTACTATGCAATACTCTATTTGAAAACTTTGTTCAAATTACTTGAAATCAGGATTGTTATTATCATTATCCAGAGTAAATTTTACATCTGCTTCTGCTAGACTCATGGGTTACTAGCAATTCAAAATCATTTAGGTCTTTTTGCAGTGATTTGGAATTCCCTAGTCAACTTGGAGAGCTGAGTGCTAGTTCTGCAATGATAGATATATCTTCCACCCATCAGCTCTGTTTGAGTACTGTTTAAGATTCTAATTCAAAACATGAGTTTTCGTCAGTCTTGACCATTTATGTTCTAGGACTCCAAAGATTCTCACTGCAAGTTGAACAAATATGTCAACAGTACTACTGACTCTCTTGCCCACATCTTCTGAGTCACCGACTGAACTCAGCTCAGGAATTCATTATGTTTTTAAAAATTTAACTCATTTGTCTCTTGCCTCTCTCTATTGTTACTGTCATCAGTGGGAGATCAGTTCTACTCTGCCACTACTGCTAATTTCATTCAAGCTTGTATTTCATTTCTCTAACAGCAGCAAAGGTACCTCTCTAGCCCCAGTCAGGAACGGTAATGCCTGCAGTTATGGCTGCTTCTAGTCTGACTCATCACAGCTTGTTTCTGTGCTTGGTTTTCTTTGATATGATTGTCTGTTTGTCCTTCTCAAATCAACAGAAATTATCTGAGGTAGCCAGTGAGATGGCTCAGTGGGTAAAAGCACTTGTGACAAAGCCTAACAACCTGAGTTCCATTCCTGGGACCTACATGGTGGAGAGAACCGACTCCTGTAAGTTGTCCTCTGACCTACACGTCTACATGCAAATACATAATGTAGTAAAAAGGAAATGATCTGAGGCCTAAGATGAAATAATCTGTATTGATTTTACCATGAGGGATGCCACTTCATCAATCTCAGATCACCTGAAACTTAACTCACCATTTGAAATAACAAAAAGTGTTGTGAAATGGGGTTGCAAATAACTTCTGGGTTATAATTTTTGTACTGTGCCAAGATGTCTTCTTCATAGTTCCTGACAGTAATAAAAGGTTCATTATATGAGAGAGTAGACAGCTATGGAGGGAAAAATCTTCTAGTAGACCTCAGACCTCAGCAGCCCTTATACTTTCCATTTCCCCATCTGCCCCTGGGATGGCATGTGCTCATGGGTACTCAGAAGCACAGATTTCTAAGTTGTTTTCCTCTTGCTTTTGGCATTACAGTTCTTTAAAGAAAATCCTCCTTTCTCCATGAAAAATTCTTTTTGAGAGAGTTGATGCAAATCTTTCAAACACCAACATCTATTTATACATGTAAGTTACTACATATTTTTAAAAGAATAACACATGCAATAAATTTATCCACTGTTCATTTCTGAACAGGAGGAGAACCACAAAAGTCTGAGAAGACCTGACAATCCCAGGAATTCTTTATTTCTGATGCTTCCGGACAAGAGAGATCTTGAGAATAAATTGAAGCTATTAGCTCTAAAGTTCTAAGACCTCAGAAGAATTATCTACAGAAACTATCAAAGCAGAAAGAGAAAACACTAGTAAAGAAAGAAGTCCTCAAAATGCATTCTTCACCATTCTCAGGACAGTGTGCTCAGGAGCCACCATTCCCACTCTTGTCACTGACAGGCTGCCTTCAAATCCTTCCTGGGGTTTTGTTACTCCAGGCAGCTTTCCAAACATAAAAGAACAGTTATTTACAATTCCTAGCCCTGAGTTATAACTATCGTCAGCTGGATTACACTGCAATGTTAGTGCAGCTCTACAGAGCGCAGGTCTCTGGAAAGCCTGTGTGTCTTGGCCAGGTGAAAAGGAATTTAGTCATCAAAGCAGCTGAGGGATCTTTCTGTGGCTCATTTTACACTCGTAGGTGGTCCTTTAGTGTGCTCCAAGGCCAGCTTCACAGCAAGGTTCCTGACACAGACCATTTAAACTGGGAGCCAGACAACATTTTTCTCTTTTAAATTATATGAAATTAGTGGTATTCTGGTAAATTGCCCCCATTGTGCATTAAATAATCTTATTTAGACATCTACACTAAATATATTTTTATACAGATTATGTTAACTTTTTTCTTAAAAAATTCTTTGAATAATTCAATCTAAAATGCTTTTTTCTGAGATTAGTTATGACAGTGGTATCTTTAAGCAAATATCCTTTAATTAAATTTCAAAAATGATCAGTATATGGCATTTAGGGTTTTTTTTCTTCTGACATATCAAATTTCTAAATAATCTACTTAGCACATGCTGACAACTACTAATTTATGAGCTCTCCAACACCCTGAAAGGGATATTTTAGAGAGGAACTCACTGCGTGTTTCTGCCACAAGGCAGCACTGAACATGCTGCTGTTGATTCCCTTGGAAGACTGCACTGTATATGCCAAAGTGCATTTTGGCATAAAGGTTGGTCATTCATATACCTGAGATGCCAGCAATTCCACACTGAAGGCATATGCCCCAGCCCATCACCCTCATCTCATGAGAATATATTAGACATTAAAATTCTTGGGACTCAACCTAAACCTACCAAATCAGAAATCCAATATATGTTTTAATAAGTCCTTAAGTGATTCTGATGTCTGATGTAGTACTAACACAATCAAGTCCTTTGTAATACAGAAGATGAATGAAAATATTCCAGCTACACTTACAAGACTAATAAAACTAAACCAATATCTAGATCTGACCAATAACATAGGTCTATGATATATTTTATAGAAGGCAAACAAGGAAGATTGGTTAATATATTATTTAAGAAGGAAAAACCTTGTATGACAAAGCAATAAGACTGTTTTTAAAACAAGAAAATGATATACCTTTCATTCGCTACAGTTTACCTCAGAGGAAGCAGGGGAATGCGTGAGGAAATTATCTCCAGGAACTACAACTATACTGGTAACAATTTATCTCTTACGTGGTAAGGTCACAGGCTTTCCAATACCATTTTATTACTATATAATCATGTATATATCAAATACTGCATAATATATTTTAAATCCAGAAAACAAAACTAAAAATGCTGCTAATAATTATAGCCATCACCTTAAATGAGAAATGAGATCTTATCTAAATGTTAATAAATTATTAAGTTGTGATATTGTCATTCAGTTACAAGGAAATGACATAATCACAGTATGAAATTCCCAAAACAAATTTTAAGAGTCACTTTTTTTTTTTTTTTTTTTTTTGGTTTTTCAAGACAGGGTTTTTCTGTGTAGCTTTGCGCCTTTCCTGGAACTCACTTTGTAGACCAGGCTGGCCTCGAAATCACAGAGTTCCGCCTGGCTCTGCCTCCCGAGTGCTGGGATTAAAGGCGTGCACCACAAACACCCAGCAAAAAACTTTTTTTTTCTTTTTGTGGTTTTTCGAGACAGGGTTTCTCTGTGTAGTTTTGGTGCCTGTCCTGGAACTCACTTGGTAGACCAGACTGGCCTCGAACTCACAGAGATCCACCTGGCTCTGCCTCCCGAATGCTGGCCGGAGTGGCATGCTCCACCGCCGCCATCAAAGAATCACTTTTTAAAAAAACTAAAGATATGAGAAAGCATGAAAGTAGCCAGATAATGGGAGTAAATGCACAATACAGGGACTAGAGGAAAATAAAGTGAAATGTTATTAATTGAAATTATGTGGAACTTTATGTCTCCTTTATACACTTAACATTTTTCTTCTCTGTATAATATTATATAATTAGAATCATTATGGATTTTAAAGTGTTGCTGAAACAACTAACTCTTAAATTATTAAAGAAAACTGTCAATTTTCTGTCTAAACTGGAGAGGTAATGGGCATTTCACAGATATTTTGTTGTAATTTATAGGGTATATAATTCAAAATTTTGTATTTTCTGCCATAAAATTGCATGTCTGTATAGTTATCACTCCTCATTAAACAATTTCATTTACTTATAAGGGGGAAATCATCACGGAAACCATGGTCCAATTATGACTTCACTAAGAAAATAAAAAAAAACTTAGAATAACATAAAAAGAACAAAAATTTTAAAATCAATTGTTGACTGGCTTTCAACAACACAGAAGAAAGACACAAATTCTGCTGTATTTCCTGTCATAGTGAGAAATCACAAAGATCAAGGTCAGGCAACAAAGGCTTGTTACATACCTCTTTCTCCAGTATTCTAGCAATCTCACCAAGGGTCCGATCCAAAGCTGAAGCCTTATTGTTTACCCATGAGCCACTGTCTTGTACTTGAACTTGTTTTACAAGATCTTTGGCTAATCTTTGAAGCCTTGAATACAAAGGGAGAAACTGCATTAATTATGTATGTATGGGTATATACATATATATGGATTTTTTTGAGATCATAAACTTCATTTCTCTAAACATGTGAAACACAAGTTTCTTTCAATATTCTATCTGAAACTTCTCCAGAGAGCAGCCAGGGGAGGCAAACAGACAAAATTGTAGCTCTTCATCTTTAACACCACCCATTTATTCCCCATCTAATGAAATGACTAGCAGACAACATCAGCCTTGGCTGCACTAATAGAAAGCATTCTTTCTGTGTGATCCTCCAATTAGAAAAGATTTGGGAGTGGGAGAAAGTGACAGGGTCATGATCTGAACATGAGTGAAGAACCTGAGAAGGCTTCAGACTCTGATCCAAACCCTCCCGTTAGACTCGATACAGAAGCACTGCAAGTTCCTTCCATGTTGATCTTCCCACGGTCCACTCTATAGGCAGTTTGGTATTCCTTTCGAGAACAAGAGTGTTCATGTGCTTTCTATTTAGGAATGCCATACATTTTCTAGATTGTAAGATTCCTCAGAGAAGGAGCTGAGGTTAACATCTCATAGTAGCCCTCCCTTTGCTTTCCTTTACTTATTGGTCCATCTTTCTTTCCTGTTGATTCCCTTGAGCAGTCAATGAGTCACCAGATGGTCTTCCAGATACTCCCCAAGTCTATTATCCGTCTCTCATCTGTCTTCAAACTTTTCAAGTATGACAGACTCCACAAGACATAACTACAATCAAATTCTTAAAAAATTGTATTAGACATACCCTCTGTTATTTCATTTGTTACTTATATTAGACAAGTTCCTCTCTCGTTCATTTTTATGAGCTTATATTTCATACAGAGAACAGAGGCTAGTAGAAGAAAACCAAGTCTCATCATTACCTCTAGTCACTCGTCTCTTCTTATCTCTCCTATTACAGCCTAGGGAGGTCCCCTCTTCATCAGCAGAGCTAAACCCTCTACACAAACTGCAATGAGGTTCTTCTGGATCTCAATTCCTTTTCTTCCTGTCTTAGTCTTTGAAAATGCTCTTCATTTCCTCCTGAAATGCTTTCTCTACTCTCAAATTACACAGGAAATCCCTACATATCTCTCTGTTTTTAGCACAGAAGTCACTTTCTGTACTTTGGCTATTTCTTTAATGCACTTATCACAGGCAAATTAAATACTTAATGTGCTGTTTAATGTGTGCTCTTCCCATGAAGAGCTTTCTACAATGACATATATGTTCTTTGTTTGCATATCCCAACATGGTAATTTCTAGCTCCATGTGGTTATTGAGCACATGGAGTATACTAAACACTGAACACTAAGTTGTATTGAATTTTAAGAGTTTAGTGGTAATGCATGTGTGACTAGAAGCTATTGAATTAGGCAGTGCAGAAGCAAATGTAATTTACATTATATTGCTCAATTGCTGTGCGCCATTTGAGTTATCAAAGAAACTTGCTCTAAAAGTGGGGTAATCCCCCCAACTTCAGAAACAAATATGTTTATGCTAAGTGTTTCCCTAAACCCTGGTCTGGGTCAGGTTGGTCCCTATCTCTGTAACAGAGAGGGAAGACAAGAAGCTCAGGGTATTAAAAACATTGTGTCCTCAAGAACAGCTACAAACCAAACCATTTCCAGCAGAGGTGACTGCTGTTTATCCCCTGATATAAAAATGTGTACAGTGAGAACATGAAGGCAGATGTTCAGACACAGGAAGCTCATCCATGGAGAAAAATTCAATCAGGAATTCTAGGTCACTACTCAAATTTCCCTTTTTTTTTTTTTTTTGCTGTGTGTTGTGAGCACCAGATTTGATGGTGCTATCTGCTGCTATTTGTCCCTTTACTTGAAAGCCTCAACTATGGGGACATCATGCTCTGCCCTGCGACTCTCTTAATTGGAACTAAAGTGGTTCCCTAGTCAATTTCTGCTAGACACTTGTAAGCCCCCAAATTGATGTAACTTTTTGCTTGCTCTCTCAACTGAGCTATTCACTTGTCTCTGTTGGATGGTCTGAGTAGCCAATTTGTCAATGTTTTGCTATATATGTTCTTGAAACATGAATCTTAAATGGTCTTATTAATGAAATGCACGGAGCCAGGTACTGGGGTAAATTCTGAAAGATCAGAGAGACAGAAGAAGCCACAGTTAACATCACCTTGCCAACTTCTCAGCTGATCTTGTTTCCTCAAACTGGAAGCCTCTGAGTACTCATCCGAATGGATCTCAGGTGAACTGCTGCTAAAAGCCTAGAAGCTATGTGTTTTTCCCAACAAGACATGAGATCTCAAGTGCTGGGATTAAAGGTGTGTGCTACCACTGCCTAACCTCTATGTTTAATGTAGTGGCTGTTTCTGTTCTCTGACCCCTAGATAAGTTTATTGGGGTGCACAATATATCAACCACATCTTCTGCTTCTATTTTCTATTCACTATTTAGTGTTTGCTCGCTATATACTTAATAAACTCATTCATTTAAAATTGAAAGTATGACTGTTGTAGATCCTTCTCTGGACTGCACAGAACATACAGTGTCAAGTTCATGAAAGAGGTTCCTTATCTACCACCAAACACATTAGGTGTACAAAAATGTACTCATTAGTTATTTATTGAGTGAATACTGTTGACAAGAAATTTCTTCTTTAATATTAACAATATCTATTAATCTTATAGGCTACAAATTGACTTCATGTATGGACTTTCTTTAGTCATCTTAGTAACACTGTCACTTCGTACTGTGTCTGAAAACCGAGGAAGTTAAAGAAGGCTCAGGGAAGTTAGACAGACAACTTTCTCAAGGCTAATCAGCTGCGAAATGTACTATTGGGACTCACACATTTGATCTCCAACTCCCATGCCACATTAGTCAACTCAAATAGGGAAGATTGGTTCACAGAGGAGTAATTCCATAAAATATAATTTTACTTAAAATTTATTCAGGTAAAATTTAAATATTTGCCAAAGAATACAATAGTAACTACAACTCAAAAAGCAGCAGTGAACTACAGTTTAAGTTTCATCTATCAGTAAGTCAAAGAAAGAATATAAACTCTAAAAATCAAAGTACCTATGCTTAAAATCTGGAGCCAGCATACAGCATGTGTATTACCCCTAGGTATATTATTTCACTTTTCTACATTATAGTTTCTTTATCTTAAAAGCCAGATCTCTCTCTCTGTCTCTCTCTCTGTCTCTCTCTCTCTCTCTGTCTCTCTCTCTCTCTCCCTCTCTCTCCCCTCCCCTTCCCTCCCCTTTCCTCTCCTCTCCCCTGCCTTCCCCCTTCTCCCTCATTCTGCCTCCCCAGACTCTTTTAATATCAGAGATTGCACCTAATAACATTCACTACAATAGACAATAAATAAATCATTGTCTAAATCAACTGTAATTACTAAACCTTAACAAGGTCTAGACCAAACAAAAGGAAAAGAGGAATACAAAATATAAAACAATACCAGCATCATTTCTCTTCTAATCAAGTATGAAACAGACTCCCATCTAACACTAGTTACTTATCTTACCATGTAGAAGAGCACTAGCAGTAAACTTCACTGTGCAATGGATAAGTAACTACTTTGGCTTTTGGTTGAATAAAGTCTGCCAGTATGTAACTGAATATCCAGCCATAATAACAAAAGCTGGCAGTATTCTTACCAAGAATGCTGACATTCCATTGGAAACTAGAAGGACTTAGGGAAGTACAGAATAAAAGGAGCTTATATTTCACTGACTTAAATCAGTCTGAGGTACATATGAACCTACCTTCAAGGAAGAATGCCAAATCAAGGGGGTACTTGGTAACATGAGCTAAACCCCAGTGCCTTTCCCTGCCACTATTCAAGTAGCACAGACAATATAGCCCCTTTCAAGAAAAACAAAACATCAGATTTTGGTGGTTATTATCAATAATTATAGAGCACTGCAGAAGTCAAGCTGAAATCTGTATCTTTCCTAAAGTCTACGGACAAAAGCAGCTTAGAGAATGCAGCTTTCAACACAGAAATCGTTATTAGGGTTACTTTTGACAGGTAATTTTTTTTTAGCAAAAAGCAAAAGTAGAGAAAGTAATTCCTTGCCTAATGCATAAGAAGTATCTGTTACATAAACAGCTTTGTGGAGAATGTTAAGAGATGGACATTTTATTCTTAAAATATGAACAAATTTCAACAACTCTAAGCTCAAATTTGTCATTGACAGATGTAAATACAGAACAATCTCTAGGGAATTATATCATTTGTTCACTTAAAAGTACAATATACAACACACGTTGAAGCTGTAACACTTGGGGTGGTAACACTTCCCCCGACAAACCAGAGACTATCTAAAAAGCCCCAGTGGCAGGTATGGGAAACTTCCTTTTGAGTTGTTGGTCAGAAGAGTATACAAGAGATTCCCTAAGACAAAGTAGGCTGTTGCTGTTGCCATTGGTGCTTTCCAGAAAAAGAAGGTAAGACCCTATTACTGAAGATACCACAAACTTCAGATACTGTGGATGATCAATCTGGTTTTATGATCTTGGAACCTCTTTCCTGAGGTTTAGTTCTCATAATATCAGAATGAGCCATGGAAGTTGCCAAGAGAGAAAAGCATTCAGCACTGCTATCCCAATTAACACCTATGAACCATAGCAATGACCAGAATGGCAACGTAGAGCAATAGTGGCACTTACATCCGGGAGGTAACCAGCAGCCCTTTAACTAGATTTAAGATCTGCTCAATAGGAGGGAATTCATACCTGGAACTCTAAATCTAGCCAACTACCCATGACTGGTGAGGCTGGAACCTAAAGGAGACCTTACTATTGTCATTTTCCTAAGCTAGTATAACCTCTAACTGCATTCTAAATAAGGAGCTTAAGTGTAACTCTGTTATGTGATATTTTGATTGTGTTCTGACAAATAAAGCTTGCTTGGAGTCAGAGGGTGAAGCTAGCCACTAGCTGACCAAAATTAACCATAGATGTTTGGAGGACTATAGACAGATAGGAGACAGGAAGTAGTAAGGCGGGGCTGAGAGGAGGATCCTGGCCTTTTTGGAGGAAGAAATGGAAAAGGTAGGAAGTCACTGGTGGCTGCTCCCCTGCTCCTCTGATATTTCAGGTTCTTATCCCAACATTTGACTCTCAATTTCTATTAATAGAAAATAACTAGTTAAGGCTTCATAGATCTCAACCCTCATTTTGCTGCTGGTATCTCTTGTTATGGAAAAAAAGACATCATTTTCTGTTTTTAGAGAACTGTGCAAACCACACACTTAGATGAGTATGTTGGATGTACCTAATGTTATCAACTGTTCTACTACTAAACATCTCCTAAATAGGGCAAGCTAGGAATGTATACATACCACTTTACATTTATACATCTATGTTCATCCATATATATTAGAAAACACACATTGTCACAATCTAATTCAATACCAGAGAGTTTTGCTATTTTTTCTGGCTATAATAACTGTTCTCTATAGTAGTTAGCAACCTGTCTTTTACCACCCCTAATATATTTACATATTTACCCAATTATCCTCCAAAATATATTGTCTGTGTTACTGTATATATGCCATTGTCCACACTAGGGCTTTTATTGCCCATTTGGGGCTCTCTGATGGTCCTCATAAATTTGACTTTTGACATTGTTTGCCATTGCTTCCCACCTCAACTCCCCATCCCTGGGGAGTTCTGGCAAACTTTCCTAAGATGTCATTCCATAGAGAAGCTCCATTCATTCTTATTGGATTCCCCTTAGCAGACCATACTGCCCTATTTCATATCAAAGTTTCTACTCTAGACTACTCAAGTGCTGATACCCTATTGTAACATGGTTGCTTCACTTAATGGTTAAAGTGCTGGTTTTCTTTTGAAATAAGGACAATAAACCAGAGTGAGAGAAAAAGTATAATTTTTACATATAATCAGGAATAATTTTAAAGGAAAAATTTTTACATGTACTATTTAGTTACCAAATTCATATAGGAAAGACAGGAAAAATGTCTGACCCTTTCCCTTTACTGATTTTATTATCTTCCAGAAATAACTGACTTTTTAGAATGTTATAAACTCATGGCTTTCACTTGTTTGCGATGTTTCAATCAATCAGTACAATTAATTATCCTTCATGAAATTCTAACTGCCCATCTTTTGCAAGGAGACTCTTCAAGTTGATGCCTGAGTTCTTTAATAATATAACAGTAGTCTTTAACACCTTCCTTACCAGATGTGTGACAATGTATTCACATATGGAATCTCCCAATTCAACGTATCTTTTTTTCTTTTTATGAGAAATGATATTTCAGGTCCTAAATCAGTGAGCATTAGTGAAAAAAAAACTGCCATTAAGTCACTGTTTGTAAGTCTCCTTAACAAACAAATCTAGGAAGTCAGCATATGTGTGTGTGTGTGTGTGTGTTTGTGTGTGTGTGTGTGCGTGTGTGTATGTATGTGCGTGCATAAGATGTCATTCCATAGAGAAGCTCCATTCATTCTTATTGGATTCCCCTTAGCAAACCATACTGCCCTATTTCATATCAAAGTTTCTACTCTAGACTACTCAAGTGCTGATACCCTATTGTAACATGGTTGCTTCACTTAATGGTTAAAGTGCTGGTTTTCTTTTGAAATAAGGACAATAAACCAGAGTGAGAGAAAAAGTATAATTTTTCTTCATGTTGACTATTTGTGGGTTTCTATTGTGATTGTCATCTATTACAAAAGGAAGCCTCTCTGATGAGTGTTAAATGATGCACTAATCTATGGGTACAAAGGTATGTATGGGTACATACATGTGTATAAAGGTGTGAACACAAATACAAAAATATATAACATTCAAAGTTAAAAAAATCTTATAAACTCATATGACTTTTACCTGATTTCTACCATATTCGATCAACCTCCTTTATTCAAGACTGAGAACTCCATTTCTTTAGGGCACATTAAGTTAAAAGAATTCTAGTCTCTAAGATAGAAATCATGTCTGACACTCTTAACTTGGCCAAGGACCCATGGTTGAGGATGTCATAAGCCCAAGGAGAGAACTTACTATTGTTATTCTGCTAAATGGGCATAGTATTAAATGGCCTCCTGAGTATTTACCTTTGTACCCATAGATTAGTGCATCATTTAACACTCATCAGAGAGGCTTCCTTTTATAATAGATGACAATCACAATAGAAACCCACAAATAGTCAACATGAAGAAACAAAGAGACTAAAAGACTTTGGTGTAATGAACTTTAAATGGGACAACTAGATGGCAATTCCTCACAACAGTATGTTCCCCACAGGGAACCAGCAGGAGCGACAACAGCCTATTTTTAAAATACCTTCAATCTTCATATCAAAACTAAGGGAATAAAATTCTTTTCTCAACCCAAAGCTCAGGGATAATCCTAGAAGATGATGTAGAAAGATTTTAAGAGCCAGAGAGAGTGCATGAAAACAGCAACCATGTTTTCCAGACATGCCAGGGCTTTTGCACACAAGAACTCACAGCAGCTCACAGTGCCCGAGCGTTAGTACATGACTATCATGGCAGCCATGCAGGCAGGCATGGCATGGCAAGCATGGCACTGGAATAGTAACTGAGAAGCATATGTGATCCACACACATGAGACAGGGGGAGAGAACTAATCAAATGGTGTAGGCTTTTGAGACCTCAAAGCCCACCCCCAATGACACACATTCTCCAACAAGGCCACACCTCCTAATCCTTCTCAACTACTTCCACCACCAGGGGACCAAGTATTCAAACATTTGAGCCTATTGTGATTATTCTCATTCAAACCACCACAGAGGGGGTCATGACATTCTATGCCTAATTAAGGAGCTATTGGAGCTATTGATGGCTGCTGGGAGAGGGAGTCAGTTTCCTTAAGGGATGTGGCCCCATGTTCCAGTAGATGGCCCTACACTCATGTATATACTGGCAGTACTGAGCAGACTCAGTAGGTTGAAAAAAGAAAAAAAAGCACATAAAGATGAGAAGGAAAAGTGGTGACATGCATCATCTCCTTTACCTAATATACAGATACACCAGCCTCAGAAGAGCAGTACTACTAAAATTGTCACAGGTACAAAAAATAAACTTTGGGAGACATATTTCCTCATTGTTCCAAACTTTAAACACCAATACTACAAAATTAGTTGAACTATAGTTATTTTATACATAGTATCTTTCTTCTGGGAATTGGATAATTTTAATTCTCTAAAAAAGAAACTCTAAATTCAATGCTTATTCTTAGACCTTATTTAATGTGTTATTTTGATTGTCTGAAGTTTTTTCACCTTCAGTTTTTATTCCAAATAATTATTTTTGTAAAAGACAAGTTTTTAGTTTACAGGAATGTTGAACAAAAGCTATTCTAGTAGTTGTTAAGATCTAAGAGAACAAAATGTGTACAACTGCCTATAGGTCTTCAAGGATAAGCAATCATGCTAAAGCAAGAATTAAAAGAGTGATGTTCTTTTCATTTCGATATGAGGATTGACAATACTTTAAAGTATGCTGCTGTCACTCCTGCTTGTTGCCCCTGGGGAATGGACTGCTGGGAAGAGCACACAGGCTGTGAGACTAAGGGGCTACAACAGCAATTCAGTTGAGGAAGGAAAGTAGCTTAAGCTACAGCCCAGCTTCTGAAGCCTTGGCTTCCAATCCCATGCAGAAAAGGAAAACTGGCAACAGTAAAAGGTTTCTGAATGCAAAGGCCAAAGATTAATTTAAAATTGATACATAATGCATATGAGATGTGCTGACCCATTTAGTAACATGGGACTTCACTGCGGCCTTGGTTCTCAACACACAATTTGCACACTTTGCATTGAACATGCTAACATACCACATAAAACCAACAAAAATTACATGAAAAACCTTGATTCAGGACCACTGCATGTCATGAATTACAGTGTCAAACACATATAAAGTTTTCTGATCTCATATGAATAGAATGCTTTAATTATGGAAAATATCCAATTCACAAGTGTCATTCCTCAGCATTAAAGTATCAAATTAAAACAGTTTTTTGGGTAGAATGTTTGGTTTTTAGTACTGCTGTTTGAGTTGCTAACTTAAGTTTCACAAAAATTGTAAAATGACTTTTGTCTTTGGATTAGGAAAAAATTTCCAACATTTTATAAAAAGGCCCTACATATACTCTTGCCATTTTATGTTACTTACTTACTTAAAGTGGTAGTCTCAGAATTAAGAATTATAAAATAAAAACATCGGTCAACTCTGGAAATGGTTGAAGGTGCTCTATGTCCTTAAGTATCAAATATTCAGCGAAGGTTTAATGCTTTATGGAAAATTCAACTCCGTATCACTGATTGAAATGCTTTCATCTTTAAAGAATGGTAAAATAATACATATATCAAAGAATTGTTTTAAACTAAAGATCTTTATGATTTATTATCAGTAAGCATTCGATTTCCCTAAATTATTGATACATGTACATATTCATGGCTCTATAAAAACTCCTCTAGTGGAAAGGAGTCACATGTGGAAAGAGCTTAAGAAGTCTTAGGCAGGGGTAGCGATTTCAGAAGTAGAGAACAGTGGTCAGATTCTGAAGGGAAAAGCAATCTGCTAAGGAATTTTAAAAAGAGTATGAAAAATAAGAAAAAGCTTCCATTTTCAAGATGTATTTGCTATTGCCTAAAATGAGCAAGATTATGAGGACTAATATTAGGAGTTTCACTTCATACATGTTTATATAAAGGGTCCAAGTGTATAGACATCAAAGTCAAATGCTAATTAAACTGGAAACATGGAGTTCAGGAGAACAGTCTGGATTAAAAAATAAATTTAAGCCAGTGATGGTGGCGCACACCTTTAATCCCAGCACTCGGGAGGCAGAGGCAGGCGGATCTCTGTGAGTTCGAGGCCAGTCTGGTCTACAGAGCAAGATTCAGGAAAGGCACAAAACTACACAGAGAAACCCTGTCTCAAAAAAAACCAATAAATAAATAAATAAATTTAAGATCCAGTACTGTTTTGTAAAGCTATGAAACTAAAAGATACTAACAAGGAAGAAATTCTCTAGCTGATCCTAGACCTCAAGAAGATGAGACAGTACCAAACAAAAGATACTAAAACAGAGAACAGTCAAAGAGGAGATTTCTCAGAGTTTTATAATAGAACTACATGAAAGACTTTTAAAGAATCACTTTGTGATAGCTACCACTTGTACATTCCTCTTCCCATAGTCACTTGGGATGTGGCCAAGTGACTTGCTTTGCAATTTTATTTTCTTCACAAAAGCAAATGTGACAAAAGCAAAGGGTTTATAAGGGCTTATATACAGGTGTTTTTATTCTGTTGTTAGGTCCAAAAGATCTGGCTTGCCTATTGGAGGAGGTCCATTCAACAATGAAAATCAGTTGGCTAGTATGTGAGTAGGCTCCGCTGAGTGTTAGACTTGCAGTTGAAACTAACAACAGATAATCAGAAGTCAAGGAAAGCATAGGACTCCAGAGGAGTAGATCAACTGTGTCATGTTCTCTATCAACCACTATACTAACGATTCTATACTCAGCTCAGGTTTTGAAACTTCTACCGAAACAGGTAAGCATGTGACAATCGTTTACAGTAATTCTTCCTTGCAAATCAGTGAGTTTATAGCAAGATGTGTGTGTGTGTGTGTGTGTGTGTGTGTGTGTGTGTGTAGCACGAATCTTAAAAGGTTTTATTAATAAAAACAAACCTGGTGTCAGTTATTGGGGTGAATGCTGAAAGATCAGCGAAACAGAACAAGCCAGATCCAACCTTACCTCGCCAATTCCTCAGCTGATCCTGTTTCCTCAGACTAGAAGCCTCTGAATCCTCATCCTAATGGATCTCAGCTGAACTGCTGCTAAAAGCAGTTCCTGGTCCTCATGCCTTATATACTTTTCTGCTTCCTGGCATCACTTCCTGGGATTAAAGGCGTGTGTCACCATGCCTGGCTGTTTCCAGTGTGGCTTTGAACTCACAGAAATCCAGAGAGATTTCTGCCTCTGGAATGCTAGGATTAAAGGCATGTGCTACCACTGCCTAAACCTATATTTAATATAGTGGCTGTTCTGTCTCTGAACCCCAGATAAGTTTACTGGGGTGCAAAATATATCAAACACACACACACACACACACATATATAATACATATGGAGTTAGGTCAAACATGATTGTGTGTTTGTGCTTATGTACACACATGCACACACACACACACGTACCATGTACACATATACTTATTAGAAAAAAGACTTAAAATATGAAATAAGATACTTTAGAGGAGTGGAGTGGAAATACATTTTAAAAATAAAGACCATTGAATTATGAATTTGTTGAAAACATGGATAGGCTAATTAGTGTGCCCAGCTAACACCAGCTATTGTCTAGTGTCTAGTAAAGTTTCATTTGTATCATGTGAAAATTAGAACAAAGTCACAACACATACTACATGTGGCTTTTGGAACTATAAAGTTCTAGTCTTAAGGTTCATAAAATCTAAAATATTTTACAATCTGAACCCTTGTCTTAATGTAATATGCACTCATGGATTCAGATAGCAAGAAAATGCAGATAAAAGAAAAGAAAAATCCTAATTTAAAAGTTAGAAATCACTAGATAATATAAAATAACCACCACAGGCTTATGTTTGACCATTTGGTTCCTATCTTGCTTGAGGTGCTGCTTTGGGAGGTTGTATAACTTTTAGGAGGTAGATTCTGCCTGCTTGATATGGGTCAGGGAGGGGCACAGAAGGACTGGAAGTTCACAGCCTGACTCTGATCCTGCCTCATTCAACGTTTTTTGATTCACCAAGATGTCAATCTCATGCCACCACAGCTGTAAGCAGCTCTTACCACAGTGCCTTTCCCACTATGGTGGACATAGCCTTCAACTGTAAACCAAAGTAAACCGCTCCTCTCTCCATTTGCTTCTTATCAGGTATTTGGCTGCAGTGTCTAGAGAAATAACTAATATAGATGGATAATAAACATGTTATAATAAATATAAGTTTTTGTGCTTTGTCTGGTTAATTAGGTAAAAACAATACACAAATACAGAGATCTGCAAATCATTAATAATAAGATAATTCAGAACAACTGGCAAAATACTTAAACATAAGAATACTTGTCATAAGAATATATATAAATGAGCTCCCCACCCCCGTTGCCAAACCAACCATCCCCTGTGACACCAGTGACCACCAGAGCCATAAGCCCACCCTGCACCGATTGGGAACAGGTAAGGCCCTGATCTCCAGACTGGGCAGACCAGATCTCTAGCCCCTAGGACCCAGGGGCACATTCCATGCCCCTTCCCCCATCCACTGGAGCCCCAGGGACTGGCAGCTGCCTCTTCCCATGCCACCTCGCCAAGCCAACTATCTCCTGCAACATCAGTGACCACCGGAGCCATATGCCCACCCTGCACTGATTGGGAACAGTGACCACAAGAACTCTAAGCCCCCTCCTAGACCAATTGGGAAGAACAACCATAGGAGCCAGAGGCCCCACCTGGATCTATTGGAAGAAGAGGGACCTGGAGCCCCACCTGTTTGGATTAAAGGAAGAAATGGGTAGACAGCAGTGTAAGAACACATTAAACAACATAAAGAGCAATACGGTACCACCAGAACCTAATGGTCCTACAACATCAAGACCTGAACATCCCAAAGCAAATGATCCAGAAGAAAACAATCTTAAAAACAACTTTATGTAGATCTCATCCATTTTTCTGTCATTGGGCGATCCCTGTGTCTTTCTTAGGGTCCTCTTTACTAGGTAGTCTCCCTGGAGTTGTGAGTTGCAGTCTGGTTATCCTTTGCTTTACATCTGGTATCCACTTATGAGTGAGTACATACCAACATGAGCAAACTGGACGTGAGGGGGGATGTAATGGAGAGCAAGGAGGGGTGAAAGAGAGCTTAGGGGAGCGGGAGGTCCCAGCTGGATCAGGAACAAAGTGGGAGAACAAGGAAAGAGATACCATGGTAAATGAAGACCCCATAGGAATAGGAAGAAGCAGAGTGCTAGAAAGGTCCCCAGAAATCCACAGATACCTCCACAATAGACTACTGGCAATGGTTGAGAAAAAGCCCCAGCTGACCTACTCTTGTGATCGCATGGCCGTACACCCTAACTGTCATGACAGAACTCTCATTCAGTGACTGATGGAAGCAGATGCAGAGATCCACAACCAAGCCCCAGGTGGAGCTCCAGGAGTCCAATCAGCAACAAAGAGGAGGGATTATATGAGCAAGAGATATTGAGACCATGATTGGAAAAAGCACAGGGACAAATACCCAAATTAGTAGAAACACATGAACTGTGAACCAATAGCTGAGGAGCTCACATGGAATTGGATCAAGCCCTCTGGATAAGTGAGACAGTTGATTAGCTTGAACTATTAAGGAGGCCCCCAGGCAGTGGAACCAGGACCTGTCCTTAGTGCATGAGCTGGCTTTTTGGAATCTAGGGCCTATGCTGAGACATTTTGCTCAGCAGTGGTGTAGGGAGGAGGGGACTAAACCTGCCTCAACTGAATCTACTAGGCTGAGCTGAATCCCCAGGGGAGACCTTGCCTTGGAGGAGGTGGGAATGGGGGGTGGGGATTGGGGGGGAAGGCTGGGGGTTGGAAGGAGGGAGGACAGGGGAATCCATGGCTGATATGTAAAATTAAATTAATTATAAAATAAAAATATATATTAAAAAAACAACTTTATGAAGATGATAGAGTACCTAAAAGAGAAAATGAAAAATTCACTTAAAGAAATAGAGGAAAAGACAAACCAAAAATTGGAGGAAATCAAGAAATCTCTTAAAGAAAGTCAAAAAACCCAAGAGAAACAATCAAATAGGTGAAGGAAACAGTTCAAGACTTGAAAATTGAAATATAAGCAATAAAGAAAACACAAACAGAGAATTTAGGAAAAGGAAAATCTGAGTAAACAAACAGAAAGTATAGAGGCAAGCATAGCCAATAGAATACAAGAAATGGAAGAGAGAATCTCAAGCATCGAGGACACGATAGAGGAAATAGTGTCCATTTTTCATCCACCAAAGAAAATGTTAAATCCAAATTTTTAATACAAAACATCCAGGAAATCTGAGACACCATGAAAAGACCAAACCTAAGAATAATAGGGATAGAAGAAGGAGAAGAATTCCAGCTCAAAGGCACAGAAAATATATTCAACAAAATTATAGAAGAAAACTTTCCAAACCTAAAGAAAAACATGCCTATGAAGGTACAAGAAGCATACAGAACACCAAATAGACTGGACCACAAAAAAAGTACTCTCATCAAATAATAGTCAAAACACTAAACATACAGAATAAAGAAAGAATATTAAGAGCAGTAAAGGAAAAAGGTCAAGTAACATATAAAGGCAGACCTATCAGAATTACACCTGACTTCTCAATGGAAACTATGAAAGCCAGGAGGTCCTGGACAGATACTAAGAAACTATGGATGCCAGCCCAGACTACTATACCTAGCAAAGCTTTCAATCATTGTAGATGGAGAAGACAAGATATTTCATGACAAAACAAGATTTAAACATTACATATCCACAAATCTTACCCTACAGAAAGTACTAGAAGGAAACTCCAACCCAAAAAAGCTAGCAAAAACCACCAAAACACAGGCAACAGATAACCTTATTATTAACAAATCTCAAAGAAGGGAAACACACACACACACACACACACACACACACACACACACACACACTACCACCAAAAAATAACAAGAATTAACACAAACACTGGTTATTAATATCAATGGACTCAATTCACCTATAAAAAGACACAGGCTAACAGAATGGATACAAAAACAGGATCCACCCTTCTGCTGCATATAAGAAACATACCTCAGCTAGGCGATGGTAGCACACTCCTTTAATCCCAGCACTTGGGAGGCACAGCCAGGTGGATCTCTGTGAGTTCAAGGCCAGCCTGGTCTACAGAGCGAGATCCAGGACAGGCACCAAAGCTACACAGAGAAACCCTGTCTTGAAAAAAAAAAAAAAGACACCTCAACCTAAAAGACAGACATTACCTCAGAGTAAAGAGTTGGGAAAAAACTTTCCAATCGAATGGACTTAAGAAATAAATAAGCTGCTGCAGCTATCCTAATATCTAAGAAAATAGACTTCAAACAAAATCAATCAAAAGAGATGAAGAAGGGCATTTCATATTCATCACAGGAAAAATCCATCAAGAGAAAGTCTCAATTCAGAACATTTATGCTCCAAATACAAGGGCACCCAGATAAAAGAAACATTACTAAAGCTTAAATCACACATCAAATCCCACACACTAATAGTGGGAGACTTCAACACCCCATTCTTACCAATGGACAGGTCTGCCAAACAAACTTAAGAGAGAAATAAGGGAATGAACAGATGTTATGATTTAAATGGACTTAACGGACATCTATAGAACATTTCACCCAAACATAAAAGAATATACCTTCTTTTTAGCACCTCATGGAACCTTCTCTAAAACTGAGCACATACTCAGTCACAAAGCAAATGTCAACAGATACTAAAAATTGGAATAACCCCCTGTATCTTATTGGATCACCATGGTTTAAAGTTAGAATTCAACAAAAACACAAATTAGAGAAAGTCTACAAACTCATGGAAACTGAATAATGCTCAATTGAATCACCACTGGGTCAAGGAAGAAATAAAGAAATTAAATATTTCCTAGAATTCAATGAAAATGAATGTACAACATACCCAAACTTATGAGACACTATCAAAGCAGTGCTAAGAGGGAAGTTCATAGCACTAAATGCCTACATAAAGAAGTTGGAGAAATCTCACATAAGCAACTTTACAGCATACCTGAAAGCTCTAGAACAAAAAGAAGCAAACTCACCCAGGAGGAGTAGGCAACAGGAAACAATCAAACTGAGGGCCGAAATCAAGAAAATAGAAACAAAGAGAACAATACAAAGAATAAATGAAACAAAGAGTTGGTTCTTTGAGAAAATCAACAAGATAGACAAGCCCTTATCCAAATTAACCAAAGGCGGAGAGAAAATATCCAAATTAACAAAAATCAGAAATGAAAAGGGGGACATAACAACAGACACTGAGGAAATCCAGAGAATCATTAGGTCATACTCAGAAAAGCTGTACTCCACAAAATTGGAATATCTAAAAGAAATGGAGAGTTTTCTGGATAGGTACCACATACCAAAATTAAATGAAGATCAGATAAATAATTTAAACAGACCTATAACCCCATACAGAAATAGAAGCAGTCATTAAAAGTCTCCAAACCAAAAAAAGCCCAGGACCAGATGGTTTTAGCACAGAATTCTACCAGAATTTCAAAGAAGAGCTAATACCAAAAAATTGTTCCACATAATAGAAACAGAAGGAATACTGCTAAACTCTTTTTATGAGGCTACAATTACCCTGATACCCAAACCACACAAAGATGCAACAAAGAACGAGAATTACAGACAAATCTCTCTCATGAACATTGATGCAAAAATACTCAATAAAATACTAGCAAACCGAGTCCAAGAACATCAAAAAAAATCATCCACCATGATCAAGCAGGCTTCATCCCAGAGATGCAGGGGTGGTTCAACATATGAAACTCTGTCAATGTAATACACCATATAAACAAACTGAAAGAAAAAAATCCACGTGATCATCTCATTAGATGTTGAAAAAGCCTTCGACAAAATCCAACACCCCTTCATGATAAAAGTCTTGGAGAGATAAGGGATACAAGGAACATACCTAAACATAATAAAAGCAATACACAGCAAGCCAACAGCCAACATCAAACTAAATGGAGAGAAACTCAAAATGATTCCACTAAAATCAGGAACAAGACAAGTTCTATCTTGTATATCTATTCAATATAGTATTCAAAGTTCTAGCTACAGCAATAAGACAAAAAAAAAAAGGAGATCAAGGGGATACAAATTGGAAAGGAAGAAGTCAAACTTTTGCTATTTGCAGATGATAGTATACATAAGTGACCCCAAAAATTATACAAGGGAACTCCTTCAACTGATAAACACCTTCAGTTATGTGGCAGGATACAAGATTAACTAAAAAAAAAAAAAATCAGTAGCCCTCCTATATACAAGTGATAAACGGGCTAAGAAAGAAATCAGGGAAACATCACCCTTTACAAAAGCCACAAATAACATAAAATACCTTGGGGTAACTCTAACCAAACAAGTGAAAGACCTGTATGACAAGAACTTTAAGTCTCAAAAGAATCCTGTACAAGAAAGAAACTTCTAGAGGCATCACCATCCCTGACTTCAAGCTCTACTATAGAGCTATAGTAATAAAAACAGCTTGGTATTGGCATAAAAACCAACATGTGGACCAATGGAATCTGACATTAATCCACATACCTATGAACACCTGATTTTTGACAAGCCAAAATTGTACAATGGAAAAAAGAAAGCATCTTCAACAAATGGTGCTAGCATAACTGGATGTCAACATGTAGAAGTTTGCAAACAGATCCATATTTATCATCATGCACAAAACTCAAGTCCAAGTGGATCAAAGACCTCAATATAAAACCAGTTACACTGAACCTGATGGAAGAGAAAGTGAGAAGTAGCCTTGAACACATTGGCACTGGAAACCACTTCCTAAATATAACACCAATAGCACAGACACTGAGAGCAACAATTAATAAATGGGACCTCCTGAAACTGAGAAGCTTCTGTAAGGCAAAGGACACAGAAAATAAGAAAAACTGCAGCCTACAGAATGGGAAAAGATCTTCACCAACTCCACAATACATTGTACCCTTTATCTTTCACATTTTTTCACACTAGATTCCACACAAGAGACATTTTATTTTCATGGTAGTGGCTTATTGTAATACAAACAAAGAGCTTTAGTTTCATTTACTTTACTACAAGCACTGTTTAATCCTTCATGGATGTGTAAAACTCCACATTGTTTATATCACATTTTTGATGATGTCAGTTGAGTGGATGCTAAGTGATGCCTGCCATAGCATGGCTATGATGAACTACACCATGACAACTGTGAGCATAGAGCAATCCTCTATAGGAAACTGGCTTTGGTGTTTGAACTGTACACCCAGAGCTGGTACAGGGTATCATGTTAAAGGTCTATCTTTGTTCTCTGAGAAGTCTTCATGTTGTTAGGTGGACTCATTTACTTCCCATAGACAGAGTATAAGAGTTTCTTTTCCAACAAGAAAAGAGAGAATCTCAGTATAATTTTTCCAATATAGAATGGATGAAGATACTGTAAGGTATCCTATATATTTAATGGTCAGTGTATTTTTCTGCATTAAAAAGCATCTGTTCAGTTCTATTGTCTGTTTTTTATTGGATTATTAGGTCTTTTAGAAATAATAATTCCCATCAGATAAATAGCTGATAAAAATATTTTGTATTTTGTAGGCTATCTTTATTGTTTCCTTTGCTATGCAAATTTTTTGTAATTTCATGAAATCTCATTTGTCAATTCTTGATCTTATTCTCTGAAATAATGAAATTCTATTTAGACAGTCATTGCTTATGCCTATTACCTGGAAAGGTTTCCCAATGTTTTCTTCTAGTAGTTTCAAATTTCTGTCATTGTATTAAAGCAGGTTTTTTTATTTTTGGTCCCCTCCACATGTTTTGAATTAATTTTTGTACTGAGGTAGGAAGGGTAGGAATCTAGAGTCAGGCTTTTACATTTCAATAGCCTGTTTTCCTAGCACTAGGAGGTGAACAGATTTTCTTGCCTATATCTTTTCTTGGGTACCTTAGAAAAGAATAAACAGTTCTTTAGGCTTACTTTTGGATCAACTATACTATTCAATAGTCTGTATGATGGTTTTTATTCTAGTACCAACATGGTTTTGCTAATACACCTCTATAATATAGTTTGAAATCAGGTGTTGTGGTACATCCAACAGTACTTGTGTTTCAGGATTTATTTGACTATTCAAGGTCTTTGTTGTTTCCATATGAAATGTAGGATATATGTTCTATTTCTGTGGTATTTTGATTGAGATTGAATTAAATCTGTATATTGATTTATGTAACATGGCCATTTTAACAAGTCTGTCAACTATGGACATGAGAGGTCTCTGCATCTTCCAGTGTCTTCTTCAATTTCTTTTTTCAGGGCCTTATAGGTTTCTCTATAGAGGTCTTTAATGTCTGATTAAGTTTATGCCTAGGTGTTTAATTTTTTAAAGGTTACTGTAGGAGTTAGTTATTGGTATATAGAAAAGCTACCAATCTGTAAGCTCAGTTTGTGTCCTGTTACTTACCTGTAAGTGTTTAGAACAGCTAAGAATCTTCTGGTAGAGTTTTTAGGGGCTTTCAATGAATCAGATTATATCACTTGCAAACAGGGCACTTTGACTTCTTTTCCTATTTGTATTCCTCTTATTTCTCTTTGTTGCTTTATTTCTATGGCTAAGATTTCCTCTTGTTCTTCCCCTCCTTCCCCCTACCTCTTCAAAAAGAGAAGTGATAGTGGATACTGACTTTCAAGAAAATGTCTTTTGTTTTTTGACCATGAGTACAACTTTAGCTACAGGTCTGCATCGAGAACCTTTATTGTACTGAGGTTATTATCCTACTTCTTGTTTCTTGAGGTCTTTATCAAGACAGAAAGTTGGATTTTGTGAAAGGCTTTTTCTTCATCTTTTAATATATATTAGTATAATATATTATATAATATATTATGTTTACCATGCCACATATGTTGAACCATCCTTAAATTACTGTAATGAATTCAACTTGATCATGATCTATGGTTTTTTTTTTTTTTTTTTTTTTTTTTTGGTTTTTCGAGACAGGGTTTCTCTGTGTAGCTTTGCACCTTTCCTGGAGCTCACTTTGGAGACCAGGCTGGCCTTGAACTCACAGAGATCCGCCTGCCTCTGCCTTCCAAGTGCTAGGATTAAAGGCGTACACCACCACCGCCTGGCGATCTATGATTTTTTAATGTGTTTCTAAATTTGGTTTATATGCACTTTTTAGAGGATTTTTGCATTTGTGTTTATCAATTAAATTTGTTGATATTTTGATTTTGAGCTGTTATGTCTTTATCCAAGGGACTACTGGCTTCATAGAATGAGTCTCTAATTGTTCTTTCTTTATTTTGTGGAATAGTCTGAGAAGTAATGATGCCAGCTCATCTTTGAAGATCCTGTAGGACTCGGCAGTCAACCTGTATAGTCCTTAGCTTTTCTTTGTTTGGAAAATTACATTATTACAATTTCAATTATTTTGCTATGCAGACTTCAGGAAATTCATGTTTTTAAACAACAAATCTGCAATCTGCTTGGTAATGAGGTGAGTGTTGTTTTCTTGGTACTGCTCACTCTTCCCTTTGCCCCTGCCAATGCTGTGAGACTTCTGTCATTATACATCCTGAAGATCTCTCTCTTTTCTTGTTCTGCTCACTTAATTTTCTGGTTTCAGTTTGTTTTTAAATATTGTTAGTACATAGCTGAAATTACAATGTATGGTCTTGAGGTTCTTGGTTTGTTTCTTTTGTCTCGTTCTCTACTCTCTACAGTGGCTGCAAACACTGGAATAGTCTTTCTCTCCTTCAGTTTCTCTTTCTGAAATTTTCTGTTTTTAAAAATGCTTGTGACTGTTTGGTATTGAAATATAAGTGCCTTTCCACTATCATCCACAGCCCAAACAGTTTTCCAGCTGTTTTTACCCTATTCTACAGAGTGACTAACATTAGTGATTGGCACTCTACCGGTCCACTATGTCCATCTAAGTCACCAATACCTTTCTGGCTCCCAGGGTATAGTATTTTCCCTATCAGTTTCCAGGTATCAGATCATCAAAAGGCAACAGTGGGTACAGCAGAGGTACTTGGACCTGGTACACAAAGGAGATGAATCTAGAGACAAAGTGCAATTCCATCTTTACAAAGCACCAGCTTATGGATTCTCCTCTCCCTCCACTGAGAATCTATTTCAGTTTCCACTGAAAACTAGACTTCTTCCAATTTCAAGAACTTATTTTCTTCTGTTTAAGTTCACTCTATTTTTTATAGTGCCTGAAGGTAGAAGTGCAGATACCTCATTTTAGATCTTCTTTTCTCACATGTACATCAAATGCTTTTAATTATCTTCTAGCCATTTTCACTGTATCCGACAGATTCTGATTATATTATTTAAGTTTCCATTCATTTCAAAAGACTTAAAATTTTCTTCTTAGACTTCATAGCTGAGCCATGCATTGTTTAATCTCATTTTATCTGCAAGCATTTGTGAATTTTCCAATTACTTTTCTGGGGCACTTTCACTATAATCAGAGAACAGATAGTGCATTGTGGTGATATTATGTTCCCCAAAATATTGTGTACCCTAATAAACTTATCTGGGGTCAGAGAACAGAACAGCCACTATATTAGACATAGAGGTTAGGCAGTGGTAGCACACGCCTTTAATCCTATCGCGTGGGAGGCAGAGATCCATCCAGATCTCTGTGAGTTTAAAGTCACACTGGAAACAGCTAGGTATGGTGACTCACGCCTTTAATCCCACAAAGTGAGCCTTTAATCCCAGGAAGTGGTGGCAGAAAGCAGAAAGGTATATAAGGCGTGAGGACCAGGAACTAGAGCCTGGTTAAGCTTTTAGGCTTCTAGCAGCAGTTCAGCTGAGATCCATTCGGTGAGGACTCAGGGGCTTCCAGTCTGAGGAAACAGGATCGGCTGAGAAGTTGGCCAGACCCTTTAGGATTCGTGGTACAGTGCATCATTTCTGCTCTTTCTGTGTTTTTATCTCAAATTCTAATAAAATCATCCTCAAGCTTCTGTTTGAAGCCATTCCTAAATTCTTTTTATTAACAAGACTAAGAACTCCAAAGGGAACCCCAATTTCCCCTGCAACAGTATGATAGTTCAGTCATAGTTTTTTGTTTTGTTTTGTTTTTTTTTT